>ML784362.1:69288-83568 GCA_009831015.1 Picea engelmannii
CATATTATAGCCAGATAGAGCAAAACTTCTCCTAGATTATTAGCAAAAGCCTAAACAATAGTCACAAACTATAAAAAAAAAAAGGGGGCAAACATACCCTAATAAAACTATGCTATGTTGGCTTCTATAGCGCCCATGGGCGATTCCTATAAACCAAAATACAAGCCAACGCCCAACGCCAGAGCCAAACACAATTATATATCTATCTATCTATCTATCTATCTATCTATCTATCTATCTATCTATCTATCTATCTATCTATATATATATATATATATATATATATATATATATATAAAATTGGGCCTGAAGGCCACTCTACAATCCTCAAGCCACACATCCACAACACAAGTCAAACAACAACATACAATCCAACGCCCGAATGCCAGTGAAAAACACAAGTGTGTAGCCTTGGGATCACTTCATCAAATATCAGGCTTGAAGCAACTCGCAACTCACTAACCGAGTCATAAGTCGCCAGAACTAAGCACAAATGCCAAGCTCCCTCTCAGATCATTCACTAGAACTAAGCGAAATGTCAAGCCGATCACCTAATAAAAAACACAACTCTGCCCTAAGTCCAGTGCTCAAGTCAAATCCAGCGCACAAGCGCCAAACCAAGTCAATGGAGGAGGAACCCATGAGGGGGCGCCACTGTGCACTACGTACATGTGCAAGCCATGTCTTATCCAAGCCAACACATCACAATTCAAACTAGAGTCTAGCGCCCAATCACCAAGCCACAAAGAGGAGGGGACCAAGTCTCGTGCTCAACACGTCCAACCAACAGATAAGTCACTAAAGCCAAGCGAAATGCAAACGCCAAGCCCTCTCCATTCCACCTAACTCATAAGCCAACACATAACTCATTACAAAGGCAACACACGAGCCATCAAACGCCCAACAAAGAAGCCATGAGAGAACACAGGTAAACGAGAGCTACATAGCTATCCAAAAACACCCTTCATAGTGGAATATACACAACACAGACCGCTAAAATCTCTTCGGATATACCAAGAAAGAAAACCAAGAGCACTACGCATCTGAGGCATCGACGGTCTTAAAACTAGAACTAGCGCTTAATACAAAGTTACCTGGAGAAAGAGCCCACGAGGACATTGTGCACAAGGCGTCTGGTAAAATCCCAACGACCAAGTGCAAGGTCCCATGAGGAGGAAGCCCACAAGGAGTGAATCCAACCGTGGCCTATGCAGTGGTCTCGTGCTAGAATAGCAGCCAGCCACTGGTGGCCACTACGCAAAGCCAACGCAGGCCCTCTCTCCGAGACCAGAACTTGAGTCTGGCGCCTTAGACCACTCGGCCCACAACCACGAGAAGGTAAGTGCCAAACCCCAAGCCACAACCAAGGGAGAAATCCTTGCGCGGTTTTGAATCATGTGGACTTTACATTCGCCTTCACCTCTGTTTCTGAGCACCAAGAGCCACACCCAGGAGAACCCTCGGCTCCACACCCATCGAGAGAGAGAGAGACATAGCTCAGCCACCGAGGCCGAGGGAGGAACTGGACCCTTGGCCAAGCCTAAACTCCCTCCTTCACCCTCTGCCTGCAAAAGCACCAGACGACCTAGCAAATGAGAAAGGAATGGTGGCGTTTAGGGTTTAAATGATAACCTTTTTATTTTTATTTTCCAGAAATAAGAGGGGGTAACACGTGGATCACATGCAAGGTCTAGGTTATTACCTGCGGGGTAAGTTTTTTTTTTATATTTATTTATTTCATTTATTTATCAATTAATTTTTTTTTTTTACTTTTTTCTTTATTATAACAAACTCTAAAAAAAATAAAAAAAAAAATAAAAAATTATTAAATTTCAATTATTCAAAAAAATAATAATAAACAATTTTAACAAATTAAATAAATTAAATGAATTGGATTTTAATTCTAACATAAACTATAAATTAAGTTTAAATAAATTAAATGAATTGGATTTTATTTTAATTTAGGGATTTAAAATTTAAATTAATTAATTTAAATTCGATATAAAATAAAATAAAATTAATATTATAAGTGTGGTGTGTGAGCACAAGTAACCTACTTACCACCTTAAGCCAAAGCACATACTAAACCAATTCCAAACTCCGAGTTCACACATTAACCAACACAAGCCCAAGGCAAGCGTTGAGCCTTTTCTTCATATTATAAGGGTGGGTAATAGGATGTCATATATTGATAATGAGAAGGGTTAAATGTTTGACTAAATAGTTAAGTTAGAATAATTGGCAAGTGTGGTACAGTGCTAGCATAACTACCAAGGCAAGAGAGTCATTAGTTTTCTTAGGCAAAGACATCAAGCTTAGAGGCTTTCGACCCTGACCTAGCCACTTCCCCTAAAGAGAGGAACGTCTGTTTATAGACAAGTAAAAAAAAACTTACGCCTAACCCTGTTTTCTAGTTTAAGTGGCACAAATGTGAAATGTCCTTGAACTCACCCTGACAACTTTGGTTTCTGCAGATTCAAGTATACAGGATGGTTAGGACTCGAGGAAATCGAGGCAGGGGGCGTTGTCGTAGAGACCGCCAACGCTGCAACCACCATCGCCTGAATTAGCTCTCATTCTATGCTCTTTGCAGGCCATAAATGGGACTTTAAAGGGGCGTCAGCTAGCAGGGATCGAAGTGGAGCCCCCACCATCTAGAACAGGAAATCCTGAAGCGTCGATGGATTCAGGGGGAGGACCTCCACCCAAAGACATCACTAGAGAATTGCAGAAGATCAAACTCCCAGAGTTTGTCGGGGGTCGTGCCAGTGAACATGCAGAGGCATGGTTGGAAGGCATGACAAGGTGTTTTGCCTTAAGAGACTATGCGTCCACTTCAAAGGCGAAGATAGCGATTTTTTAGTTGAGAGACAGTGCCCTGAACTAGTGGGGAAAACTGGAGAGGCAACTGCACCTTACTCCGGACACCGTATCTTGGGAACTTTTTGAGGAGAGGTTTTGAAGGAAATATCTACCAACTTACTATGAGGAACAACAGGTGGGAGCATTTCATGCTCTAGTACAGGGAAACAGGACCGTAGAAGAATACGAGATCAGGTTTATGGAATTGGTCAAATATGTTTCATACATGGATAATGATCAACAACATGCAGAACACTTTGTCTATGGGTTAAACCCTAAGATAAGGGCCATGGTGCGGATGTGAAAACCGTCTTCAGTAGCGGAAGCAGTTGAAATACACATTATGCGGAGGAACACATGAACCTAAATGGAGGTACGAGATCGACTTTTCCGCATCAACCTAGATTTTTGGGGAGGGCCCCTAGGACCTTCTCCAGGGGAGGGAGCTCTAGGCCACCTCCATATTTTAATAGAGTCACAACAAGGACAGTCACCATAGGTATTTCAATGGCAGCGAGTGCAACATCCCTTTCATCACCAAAGACGCAAGCAGGTCCACGCCCATCTCAAGGAGTGGCTAGTAGGGGCAAGGGTACCAGGGGAAGGAACGCATTTCAAAGACCATCAAGGAGCAGTGTGCAGGTTCAATCTCGGGTTACATGTTGGCGATGTGGAGGACCCCATTACCAGCGTGACTACCCATAGTTACAATCGAGATTTGTGCATAGAGAAGGAAAGGCCCCGATGGGAAGAGCAAGTGGCAGCCACCAGATTTACGCAGCGGTTAATAATCGCCAGGCAGAACATCAATCCACAATGGTGGAGTAGTCAGGTACGCTAAATCATATCAATGTTAAAATTTTATTTGATTATGGTGCTACAGATAGTTTCATTTCACCATCTACATTAGAAAAGAGTGGGTTGGCAGCCTACAAGCACGATGACTTTAAACAAGTCAAGATGGCTTCAGGGGACAAACAAGCACTAGGACCTAGCATTGATAATTTCCTAATAGACCTGGGTGTGTACTACCAGGTTGAAGGTATATGTCACTGCTCTCGAGGCATATGACCTAATCATTGGAATGGATTGGTTAGAAGCCCATCAAGCTATGATAGATTGTTTCACAAAAAGGGTGCTTTGTCTTGACGACGAAGGAAGGCCAGTAGAGATCCATGGTGTATGGAGAAAGGTGTCTCTATGCTTTATCTCAACTATGAAGGTTAAATGGTGCATGAGGCAAGGGTGTCAACTTTATGTCATTGAAGCAGTGAATGAAAGGAAAGGACCCTCCTTGGATCAGTACCCGATATTTTCAGAATTTAAGGGTGTTTTTCTGAACGAGTTACCAGGGTTACCTCCTGAGAGGGAGATTGATTTTAATATTGAGCTAAAACCTGGTGCAAAACCAATTTCCAAGACTCCGTATAGGATGACAACACCAGAACTTTGTGAGTTGTAGATGCAGTTGAAAGAGCTACTCGACTTAGGGCTAATAAGGCCCAATGTCTCACCTTGGGGTGCACCAGTAATTTTTGCAAAGAAGAAGGATGGTTCTTTGTGACTATGTATAGATTATAGAGACTTGAACTGAGCTACAGTGAAAAATAGGTACCCAATGCCACAGATAGATGATCTCTTTGATCAGATGAAAGGATCAGTGGTATTCTCAAAGATTGATTTGCGATCAGGGTATCACCAGTTAAGGATTAAGGAAGGCGATATTCCTAAAACTGCCTTTCGAACTCAGTTTGGGCATTATGAGTTCGTTGTAGTACCTTTCGAATTGACGAATGCGCCAACAATATTCATGAGCCTCATGAATGGTGTATTCTGGAAATACCTAGACCGCTTTGTACAAGTCTTTCTAGATGATATCCTCATCTATTCCAAGAATGAAAGAGAACATGAGGAACACTTGCGAGTGGTGTTGTCTTGCCTTAGAGAGAACAAATTGTATGGGAAGTTGTCGAAGTGTTCCTTCTTCTAGAAAGAAATTCACTATTTAGGATATATCATTTCCGGTGAAGGAATATCTGTGGACCCAGAAAAGGTAAAGGCCATTATGGAATGGCCAGTTCTGAAAAATGCTCATGAGGTAAGAAGCTTCATGGGGCTAGCAGGTTATTATTGGAGATTTATGGAAGGGTTCTCTAAAATAGTTAAACCCATCACCACTTTGCAGCGCAAGGGGGTCAGGTATGAATGGACAGAAGAATGTGATGGTGCATTCTTCGAGCTTAAAAGGTTACTAACTAGTATGCCAATTCTACGAGTGCCGGATATGGAAAAGGACTTCACAGTCTGCACGGATGCCTCAAAGCAAGGGTTGGGGGCCATGCTAATGTAGGATGGAGGAGTGATAGCTTATGCGTCAAGGAAGTTGAAGAAACACGAAGAGCTTTACGCTACTCATGATTTAGAGTTGGCAGTTGTAATGCTAGCTCTGAAACTTTGGAGGCACTATCTAGTAGGGCGAAAATTTGAGCTCAAAACGAACCATCAAAGTTTAAAACATCTCTTCACTCAAAGGGATCTGAAAGCCAGGCAAAGGCGATGGAGTGAGTTCATGAGTGAGTACGATTTTGGTATTTCATATATCAAGGGAAAAGAGAATGTGGCACGGATGCCATGAGTAGGAGGCCACGTGTCTTCTCCTTGGTACCCTTAAAAGACAATCTGAGGGAATGTGTGTTGACGCAAATCCATGGAGATAGTTGGTATTTCAAGGTTACTTGAAACCTCCAGAGTGGGAGGCAATTAGATCCAAAGTATGAAGGATATAGTCTGGAAGAAGACATACTGTTAAGATATTGAGGAAGGATGTACGTCCCCGAAGGTGGGGATATTAGAAGCATCATACTGAAGGAAGCCCAGAGAGCACTTTATTGTGTGCATCTGGGTGTGAAGAATATGTACGCAAATATGAGGAAGATTTTCTTCTGGATAGGCATGAAGCGCGATGTAGTCCATTTCGTCACCAAGTGCCTAGAGTGTCAACAAGTGAAAGCCTACCACCATCACCCGACAGGTCTCCTACAACCACATGATGTCCCTATGTCTAAGTGGGAAGTCATCTCTATGGATTTTGTAGTGGGGTTGCCGCTCACATCTCATAGACACAATGCCATTCTTGTGATAATTGATAAGTTAATCAACAGTGCTCATTTTATTTCGGTTAGAGACACTTACGATGTCACTAATGTGGCACGCGTGTTTGTAAGTGAGGTCATCCATTTGCATGGGATACCTAAGAAGATCATTTCAGATAGGGACTCTAGATTCACTTCTAGATTTTGGACAAGTTTGCAGTCAACGTTGGGGACTCAGTTGAACTTAAGCACAACTTATCATCCTGAAATAGATGGGCAAACTGAGAGAGTAAATCAAGTTATGGAAGACATTCTTAGGATGTATGTCATGGATAATCAAACCCATTGGGAGAAGTACCTACCTTTGGTGGAGTTCGCCTACAATAACAATTTTCATAGCTCCATCAAAATGCCACCCTACGAAGCTCTGTATGGAAGGCCATGAAGAATGTCATTGAGTTGGGATAGATTAGAAGACCGAGTAACAGTTGGGCCAGAATTGATTCAAGAGATGGAGGAACAAGTGATTCAGATTAGGCAGAGACTAAAGAAAGCACAGGATAGACAAAAAAGTTATGCAGATGCACAGGACTGATCAAAGTTATAAAGTGGGAGATTAGGTTTTCATTTGTATTAGGCCTAATAAGAGTACCATTCGGTTCGGGAAGGGGACAAAGTTGTCACCTCGATTTATAGGACTGTTCATAATCCAAGAGAAAATTGGACCCGTTGCCTATCATCTCGTACTACCACCCCACTTGCATAAAACTCATAATGTTTTTCATGTATCTTTTCTACGTCATTATGTTGCTGATGAATCACATAAACTAAATTGGAAGGAATTGCAGGTATCGGGCATGGGAACCCTCATGGTAGAACCATTATTCATATTGAACCGTAGAGTCCGACAACTCAGGAACCGTCTGGTAGACCAAGTTAAGGTCCAGTGGGATAAGTTTAGTCCAATATATGCTACTTGGGAGGATGCCGAGACGTTACTTTGACCACCTCGAGAATGTGTTCTCAAAGGTTGGGTGTATGTAACGCCACCTTTTGACTTAGATAGCCAAGATTACCTGAGGCCCAAACACCCTTATTTTCTATTCACAGTGAAACTATTAAGTGACACACTTGAACTTTTTGTTGAAATAATGTAACTGCAAAGAGTATTCTTATTATTATTGATATATTATTCATAGGATCAATCCCCATTGTGGATTGATCATGTCGGTTATTATAATAGGACCAAATCCCTTTTTGCAGATTGGTCAAAAGACAATTGTAATAGGCAAAATAAGAAGTCAGCCCCAACAAATATTAAAGAGGCCCAGAAATATAATAAAGGTGGGTTTACCCACCCAGTTTGAGAAGTCGGCCCTGCCAGTGAAGAGACACTTCACACGTGCCGGACTTGTATAAATAAAGGAGGCTAGCACCTCACTTAGACACAACTCACTTGCTTAGTTTGAGAGACAAGTTCTGATCTGCTACCGGAGAAGAAGGAGAGAGAGAGTGGAGCATATCTGGGAGATGAACTTCTGTATTAGTTTAAGAGATCTCTTGGCATTGTATTGACTATCTATATTAAGGAAGTTTGGTTGGGTTTTCTTACCCTAGAGGGTTTCCCAGGATAAATGTTGTGTCTCTTGTGATTGTGTATTTCTCAGTGATCTTGGATTATGCTATTATTATATAATGAAATGAAAACATCTATAATAATGGCTTAAACATTAACATGGTATCAGAGCCAAGCTGAAGGAAGCATCTTTCACAAGTGAAAAATGTCACTGTTACCCTACATGAAAATTAGGGCTTTTTGATGGTGAAGCTTTTCAGCCCCGAAACCATCTAGAAAAGTGCGCCCTCCCCTAAGGATCAGTTTGGCACTCTCAGCGCACTTTTTCAGTGGCTGGATCTCCTGGAAAGTGAAACCCTAGTTTCACAAAGTACCAAAAGTACCAAAAAACCAGTGTACCAAAAGTACCAGAAGTACTAGAGTACCAGAGGTACCAGAAAACCAAAAGCACCGGTCCAAAAATACACAGATCAAGTTTAGAGGAGCAAAAGTTGGATTTTCTCAGATCCAAACACACCAGGCTACTCGCCTCAGCCAAGTGCACCTCCTGGTAAGTTCAGTTTTTTATTTTGAGCACTTTCATTTTTCGATCATTTTCCTAGCTCCAGGTAAAGATGTCTGCAGGCGTTAAGCTTGTTGACAAGTTATAAGGAATGGAAAACTTCCATGCCTGGAAGTATAGGATTGGCCTCATTCTTGAAGAGAATGACCTGGCAAGATTCATCAAAGAAGAATTACCGGAACCCGACGATGCTGCACAAAAGGCAAATCATCAAAAGGACATAATAAGGGCCAAAAGAATCATTGCAGATTCAATAAAAGACCATCTGATTCCTTATGTGTCATATAAGAAGACCCCGAAAGAAATGTTTGATGCCTTGACCAGACTATATGAAGGAAAGAACATAAACCGAAAGATGAATCTTAGAACTCAATTGAAGAATACAAGGATGCAGAAAGGAGAAATGATTCAGGAATATTTCTCCAGAATCTCAGAATTCAAAGAACAACTAGAAGCTATTGGAGATACCATAGACGAAGACGAACTCATAATGACGGCCCTAAATGGTATCACAAGACCTTGGGATGATTTCATCCAAACGATATGTGCTAGAAAGGAGAAACTGAAGTTTGACAGTCTATGGGAAGAATGCATCCAAGAAGAAACAAGAGTAATGAATCGGGAAGCGTTACTAGCAAGTGATGATGATCAAGCCCTAGCTACTCACACCAAAGGAGGAAGGAAGAAACCCTACTTCCAAAAGGAGACTCATAAAGAGCCTCAACAATCAAATAAATTCAATCATAAAGAATCTCATCCAAGGAGATTTCAGAAGAGAGGACAACGAAAGGAAAGAGACTACTCATTTGTACAATGCTATCATTGAGACAAGATGGGACACATTGCAAAGTTTTGTCCAGCCAGATGAAAAGAATACAAGAGAAAACATAAGAGGCTCCATGCCCATGTAGTCGAAGATGAAGAGCCACCCGCAAAGATGATAAGAGAGGAGATCAAAGACCATGTCTTGATCTCGGCCCTCTCAGGATCTGTAACACCTAGAGAGGACACTTGGCTCATTGATAGTGGTGCATCCAAGCACATGACGGGACAAAGAAACATTGTCTCTTTTATCTCATAGAAGAAGTTTTCTCAGAAAGTGACACTTGGAGATGATTACCAATATCCCATCAAGGGAGTGGGAGAATCAAACCATAAACTGAATTCAGGGAATTCACTAAAAATGAAGGACGTACTATATGTACCAGGCTTGACGAAGAACCTACTCTCCATTTCATCTTTAGAGAAGAAAGGCTTCAGAGTTGACTTTATAGATGGAGAATTTCTTATGTGGGCTAAAGGAGGAACCTTAAATGAAGAAGTCATCATTGGAAATGAAGAAAATGGATTGTATAAACTAAAGGGTCACTCAGAGGCTGCCATGACCCACGCCATTGAAAAATCATGTGAATTGTGGCATAGAAGGTTAGCCCACATCAACTACAAGGCACTACCATACATATGCAAAGCGGTCACAGGTTTACCAGAACTCAAAGGAGACCATAAAGGCGTATGCAATGGATGTGCACAAGGGAAGAATATCAAGAACCCGTTTCCGAAGAGGGGCAGCAAGACAAAAGGAGTCCTAGAACTCATCCATTCAGATGTGTGTGGCCCAATGCCATCATCCTCCATTAGCGGGTATGTATATTATGTATCATTCATTGATGTTTACTCTCGTAAAACCTGGATATATTTCTTGAAAACTAAAGATGAAGTGTTCAGTAAGTTCAAGGAAGTCAAAGCCTTGATAGAGAACCTTTCTGAAAGAAAGATCAAGATACTCAGGTCAGATAATGGAGGAGAATATACCTCAAAAAAGTTTGTGAACTTCTGCAAAGATGTTGGGATGAAGAGGGAACTCACTACTCCCTATAAATCCCCAACAAAATGGTGTAGTTGAATGAAAGAACATAACCATACTGGAAGCTGTGAAAACTATGATCCATGATCAAGATCTTCCTATGTGCTTATGGGTAGAAGCAACAATGGCAACTGTTTATGTGCAGAACCAATTATCCCATAGTGCACTTGGTCTCAAGACACCAGAAGATATGTTCACCGAAAAAAAGCCAGAGTTAAGCCATCTCAAAATATTTGGCTATCCAGTGTTTATTCATATACCTAAAGAAAAGAGAAACAAGTTGGACCCTTCAGGAAAGAAGGGAATATTTGTGGGATACTGTGAGGTCTCAAAGACCTTCAGAATCTATATACCAGGTCAACATTACATTGAGATCAACAGGGATTTGAATTTTGATGAAGATGCAACACTCAAGAAATCTAAACTATGCCAGCTTGAAGAGGTATATGAAGAGGAACCCGTAATCCCCAATACTGCAATGAGGGAGGTTCCCAGAGATGCAGAACCAGTGAGGGAAGTCGTAACTTCCCCTGATGAGGAAATTCTAGAAGACCATGATATAGTAGAAGTGCAATAACCTCCTTAGATGACGATCCTCCATAAAAGAAAGCCAGCGTGGGCTAGAGAGCTTATTCAAGATGCAGAGAAGTACGGTGTTCCCCAAGGAACTACGAGACAAGTGAAAAGACCAAAGCCATTATCCAGTTATACGGCTTTGATGTGTGATCTCCTAGAAGAGGAGCCTACCTTCTTTGAAGAAGCCATTCAGAGGAAAGAATGGGAAGATGCCATGATAGAGGAATACCAATCCATAATGAAAAATGAAGTATGGGAAATAGTTCCCAGACCGAAGAATAACGATGTGGTATCCTCCAGATGTCTCTTCAAATTAAAACATGCTACTGATGGAAGTATTGAGAAGTATAAAACAAGATTTGTCACTCGTGGATTTTCCCAGAAGGAAGGCATTGACTATGAAGAGACATTCGCTCCTGTGGCCAGATACACTTCGATCAAAACCATCATAGCTCTTGCAGCTAAGATGAAGTGGAAGATGCACCAGATGGACATGAAGACATCTTTCCTAAATGGTGTTATCGAAGAGGAAGTGTATATAGAGCAACCTCAAGGATTTGAGGTTGAAGACAAGAAGTCTCATGTTTGCAGATTGAAGAAAGCCTTATACGGATTGAAGCAAGCTCCTAGAGCTTGGTATGGCTGTATAGATAGTTTCTTGACGAGCTTAGGTTTTACCAAGAGTAAAGCAGACTCAAATCTCTACTTCAAAATCATGAATAATGAGCCAGTAATCTTACTGCTATATGTGGATGACTTATTCTTAACTGGAGAAGAAAATCTCATCACTGAATGTAAAAAGAGACTTGCCTCGGAATTTGAAATGAAAGACCTTGGTCTAATGCATTATTTCTTAGGTCTTGAGGTATGGCAGAGTCCTGAGAGGATCTTCCCTAACCAAGGGAAGTATACAGTCGAAATCTTGAAGAGATTCGACATGTTGGAATGCAAGCCCATGAATACACCCATGGAAGCGAAGTTGAAGCTGCTGGTCGATACTTCGTCAGAATTGATTGATGCCACACTGTATAGACAGATTATTGGATCACTGATGTACCCGACAAACACCAGACCAGACATTTGTTTTTCCGTGAACACCTTGAGTCAGTTTCTGGTAGAACCCAGACCTGTTCACCTAGTGGATGCAAAACATGTGATGAGGTACCTTAAAGGTACAAGAGATTATGGTCTCAGCTATGATGGAGATCATGATTTCACATTGAGTGGATATACTGATGTAGATTGGGCATGAAGTGTTTCTGACAGGAAGAGCACTTCAGGATGCTGTTTCAGTTTGGGATCAGCTATGATCTCATGGTAGAGTAGGAAGCAATCTAGTATTGCTCTCAGCATAGCAGAAGCAGAATACATTGTTGCATGTTCTGCCAGCTGCGAAGCTATATGGCTTCGAAAGTTGCTGACTGACCTATTTGACTTAGAGATGAGAGCAACCTTGATTCTATGTGACAACTAGAGCTACATAAAGATGACAAAGAATCCTGTATTCTGTTATCACTCCAAGAAACTCCTTAGGGTTGTAGTCTAAGAATGCTTGGTAACTTAAGAATAATGTGTAGGTATGCTTGGAACAATGGGATTACTTCAATAAATAATGTGAAAGACAACTCATCATACATTCAAATGAAACAGTGCTTTCAGAAAACAATGATCAGATCAAGTAATTTCAAAGGAGAGGATGAAGAACACTAATCTTGATTGCCAAATACAGTTGGGTGTAGGGCTTAATACAAGATAGAAAGAAAATCCTTCACTTAAAATATATGAGCTCAATAAAGAGATAACAGTCTTCATAAGCTAAGATAAACTGAAATGAAGTACATAAAAGGAAACATGGATATTTCTGATATTGAAAACGAAAGGAGACTGCAATTTTATTATATTATAAGAGTCTATACAATAGCACAAAAATGTATCCCAGTTTGAACCCTTGTTTCTTAGAAAAGCTAGGCATTTATAGGCTTTTACAATCAGTTTTCAGATCCTAAAACAATGGATATGATATTCTAAAAATAGAAAGTCAAAACTGATTTACAAAAGATAAGGAGAGATCCTCAAGATGAGGTCAATCCATATCTAAGAGTAGTAGATTGCTGATGAAGTGCAGTTTTAGCCTCCCAAGGCTGTTTGATTTGGTCCTCCAAAGATAAAATTCGAATTCGGTAAAGTGTGCAAAAACCCTGATATTCTGCCTTTGAAAAAGATGCCCAATGTAGTTAAAAAAATTCTTTTTGACCTTATCCCTCAAAACTAGCCTTTGAATTAGACTTGATAATTCAACACCTGTCCATTTGAAGTGGTTTCAAACCATTCAAACTCAAAAATCCCGATTTGGGAAAAAATTCGGTTATTCTGGCCGTGACAGGCTTTCAATCCACTCCTTAGCTGGTGAAAGGCGAAGCTTTCACTAGCTAACTAGCAAAATTCAAGACGAGTTAGCTGGTGAAAGCGCAGATTTTTTAAAAATCAAATTTCTCAGTCATGGAGAGTCCGTTTTGCATGCTTGAATAGTCGATCGACATCTACAAATCCTAAGCTTTCCAATGGTGCTTTCAAATATGCATTTAGAGCCTGAGAAGCTAGTCAAATGTTTCCTACAAGATTAGGCATCATTCTTTCAAAAATGCCAGTGCATTTTTTATCGCTAACATAGTCCACAATAGGTCGAAGCACATAGAGATCCGTTATCATTACATTCGTGACATGGTACATAGAGGAGCCTTAAAGCTCCAGTACATTAGCATGGATGAACAGGTTGCTGACGTGTTGACCAAGCCCCTATCTCATGTGAAGTTTGAGTACTTCCAAGATAAGCTTGGCATAGTTCGAAAGGACCTTCCTCAAAAGGGGGAGTAGTTGCTGTGATGAGATATCCCCTGCTTCCAACCTTGTGGTTGTGACATAAAGCAGGACATGTACCTTGCTTCTGAACCAGTTGTCAGACATAAAGAAAGATGAGATGTGTTCCTTGCTTCTGACCTAGTTTTCAGACGTATAACAAGATGATATGTGTTCCTTGCTTCTGACCTAGTTGTCAGACGTAAAGCAAGATGATATGTGTTCCTTGCTTCTGACCTAGTTGTCAGACGTAAAGCAAGATGAGATGTTCCTTTCTTCTGACCTAGTTGTCAGACGTAAAGCAAGATGAGATGTGTTCCTTGCTTCTGACCTAGTTGTCAGACGTAAAGCAAGATGAGATGTTCCTTGCTTCTGACCTAGTTGTCGGACGTAAAGCAAGATGAGATGTTCCTTGCTTCTGACCTAGTTGTCAGACGTAAAGAAAGATGAGATGTTCCTTGCTTCTTACCTAGTTGTTAGACGTAAAACAAGATGAGATGTTCCTTGCTCCGGACTGCTACTCTTTTAGATTTGCGTATGCTCTTTGCCCTGCGCCTTGTGCGATCTCGGAAAATCAGAAACAGATAGGAAAAGATGCATCTTCTAGGTAAGCTAACCGAGATCTAACCCTTGTTGTCATCGAGAAGAATTTTTTTTTTCTTGTGTGAAAATAGTTTTTTTGGAGCATGCTCTCCAAGGCCATCTTCCACAACAACAACAACAACACCCCCAATCCTCCTTCTGAACACTACAATATGTTTTGCTAGACCATTTGGTTAAAACTTGCCTTATTAAGTAAGAGGTCTTGAGTTCAAGTCTCTCTTTTGTTACCTTTTTTGAAAAAGTTCATGCTATAAATTGTAAAGTGCATTTCACTTCAAGTATAAAAGTG
>ML784362.1:88953-104128 GCA_009831015.1 Picea engelmannii
ATCAATCCCCATTGTGGATTGATCATGTCGGTTATTGTAATAGGACCAAATCCCCTTTTGCGGATTGGTCAAAAGACAATTGTAATAGGCAGAATAAGAAGTCGGCCCCAACAGATATTAAAGAGGCCCATAAATATAATAAATGTGGGTTTACCCACCCAGTTTGAGAAGTCGGCCCTGCCAGTGAAGAGACACTTCACACGTGCCAGACTTGTATAAATAAAGGAGGCTAGCGCCTCACTTAGACACAACTTACTTGCTCAGTTTGAGAGACAAGTTCTAATCTGCTACCAGAGAAGAAGGAGAGAGAGAGTGGTGCATATCTAGGAGAGGACTTTCTATATTAGTTTAAGAGATCTCTTGGCATTGTATTGGTTATCTATATTAAGGAAGTTTTGTTGGGTTTTCTTCCCCTAGAGGGTTTCCCAGGATAAATGCTGTCTCTCTTGTGATTGTGTATTTCTCAATGATCTTGGATTATGCTATTATTATCTAATGAAATGCAAACATCTATAATAATGGCTTAAACATTAACACTTTTAAAGACGTATGAACCTTTATGAATGTTTAAATATAATTGAATAATGATGCAATATATTGTGAGAATGTAAATTTTATGAATATTTAAATGTTATTGATGATGATGGATATGATGTGATCTACTATGTGAATGTAAATTCCATAAATGTTTAAGTGTTATTGATGATGAAGGATATGATGCGATATACTATGTGAATGTGAATCCTATGAAGGTTTAAATGCTATTTGAATGATGTTAGATATGATGCAATCTATTATGTAAATGATAATTTTATGAATGGGTGTCGTTAATTGAATTGTGGGATATTATGAGATCTATTTCTAACTTGAAAACTTTGATGTTAAAGTTGTTGGTACGCAGAGACCAAATTGAAATTATGGTTGTATGCAATTACATGATGTTAATGCATATAAATGTATGAGTTTGTGTTACAGACTAATCTGCAGGTTATGGGCTATGAAATATCTAAGGGATAATGATGATGAAAGTGGATGTCATGAGCACTGGTCGAGAAACAATATGGTATGAATATTTATATGTGAAATTATATTGGTTTGGATACATTGCTATGATATGTGGACCAGTGCAGGATTTTAGGTGGTGAGATTGCCCAAAATTGAATAAATGATGACAAAACTCCCAGCAACACGGTGCCATTGTATATTCCATTATAGGGTGTGGACCCTAGTCCTGTTAGGAGGGGTGGAGGCATTTCCCACCGTGTATCCTCTGAAACCCGGAGTCATGGGAGGACAGTGTTAGCTCACACTCCCGTAGACGTGTGATGATGACTGTCAGTTGCCTGCTGAGGAAGCTTGGTCAAGATGGTGACAATTCCGCTTACGGGTTCTATTTGGAGTTAGGTCAATATAGTTGACACTCCAAGATAGTCCAGTAGAGGAAGGATAGGAATGAAGATGGAAGAAAGTTAGGGAGGAAGGATGAGTAGAAATATTTGAGAGTGTATGGAGATTTGTCTTATGGTGGAATTTATTGTTTTTCCTTCTGAAAAGAAAATGTGTATATATGTATATTCATAATTACTTAACTAAACTACAATTGTCTAAATAAAATTGTTGATCTAGAGTATTTTAATTAAGGGAATTCAAAAACATTTGATTGGGTTATTTTCTTTTATAAAATGAATAGTCTTGTTGAATGGATTGGATGCATACATAAATTACTATAGAGATGAAAGTTATTGTTATTAGTACATGCACGAGACTTGTATGTACTAGCTACACATGCATTTCTTGCACATGTACACTAGTATGTATGAGTTTTATTGTCTTACTTACTAATAATGTCAATTATTTGTTATGAATGTGTGAACCATGTGTCTTTTCCCTTGTATCGTAAAATACTTTAAACTTCGGGACGAAGTTTCCTGAAGGGTGGGTGTATGTAACAAACCTAGTTAAATAACTAATTGTCAAAGTTAAATAATTGTTTAAGGTTTATTAAGTTTAATTAATTAAATAATTAATTGTCCTAATGTATATTAATTAATTAATAATAATAATAATAATAGTTAATTAATTAATTATTTATTGTTTAATGTATATTAATTAATTGATTAATTAATTAATTAACTCATTAAATATTTGGGTAATGAATTAAAGTTTAATAAATTTTAATTTATTAAAAGAAAACTTAACGTATTGACGGATGGAACCATTAAGGAGAAGGGGATAAGGTGGTTGACATTGAATGGAGGGAAGGTGGTTGGCATTGAATGGAGAGGTAAGGGGGGGGGGGGNGGGGCGTGAGTCTTAATGAAAGGGGAGAGGTGGTGAATGGATGGGGGGATATGAGGGGGAAAAAACATTCGAGAGAGGGAGTTTTGGATTTTGGGGGCAGGGATAATTATTTTGATATTAGGAGACTGTATTGGAGCATTTTCCAAGGGAGGGATTGAAAAACCATATTTCTGGTTTTTGGCTTGAGGAATTTGTTGGACTATTACAGGGGAGCATCTGTTGCTGGGAGTTTTGGGCTTGGGGGCCAGGAATCCTTACGGAATCCTAGAGCTAGGGAGCCGGATAGGCTCTGTTCCTATCTGGTTTGGAGGAAAGATTCAGTTTTGGGCAGAGTTTGGTAGAGCAACTTGGCATAGTTTCAACTTCAGCTTGGACAAACAAAGTTGGGAAACAAATCACTTGACATGTATTTTTGTTTGTTATCATGGCATGTCATTATCGTATGATGATTCAATATGTTATTTATGTTGTGTATATTATTCAATATATCATTTATATCATGCTTCCCATTTTGAATTTTGTTGAGCCATAAACTGTAAAATGTTATTTTGCTTAATATAGAACCGTTAAAAAAAGAAGAAATTATAATAGAACTGTTATGTTTAAATTTATGAAATTCTAGGTTTTGTTAGAGAGGACCTTACAATTACTACAACACCAACTTCCACATGTCTATTGGCATGACACCCTTCCGAGCATTGTATGGTTACGATGCTGCCACTTTGATAGACTTGGTTTTTGAGGATAGCAGGGCACCCAAAGCCAAAGACTAGATAAAAAAGAGTCAGGATATTCTCAAGGTACTGAAAAAGAACCTACATACATTGCATAATTGAAAGAAGATGAGTGCAGACAGGAACAAGACAGAGCGTAGATTCGAGATTGGGGACTTGGTTTTCCTGAGACTACAACCTTACAGACAATCATCTCTGAAGAAGAGTGCGGCATAAAAGATTAAGTCTAGATTCTATGGACCTTATAGAATCATGCACAAGGTAGGAAAAATTGCCTATGAGTTAGAGCTTCTAGAGGGGAGCCATATCCATAATGTGTTCCACGTGTCTTACCTTGAGAAGGCCGTGGGGAAATTCATCAACACTTCAAAGGAGCTTCCACCTTTGGACGAGGAGGGATAGTTGGAGTTGGTTCCAGAGGAGGTACTAGAGTTCTGTGAGAGGAGATTGAGGAGCAGGGACAATAGAGAGTGTTTTATTAGGTGGAGAGGACTTCTAGTAGAGGATGTTACTTGGGAGAGCAAGCAGATCTTGCAACACCCTGGATTGATATTGCTTGAGGACAAACAATCTCGGGAAGGGAGGACTGTAATGTCCCTTTCTGAGTAGGAGCTCCAGAGAAGAGGGATTAGTAGTCTAAACAACCTCGTTAGACTAAAGCCAGGGTTGGATAGGGGTAAACAGGGTCACTAGAGGTCACTTCAACATATGAGGTTATAATTCGAAAGTGACATTTAGCTAAAAGTGACTAAAAAGAGTTTTTAAGTGGTTTTAAGCTAAAAATAGAGAAAGTGATTAAGTGAGGAGCTAAGAATAGAGTCAACAATGAATTAGGGTTTTGGTGAGTATATGAGGAGGAAAAGTGACCTAATTCATCATTATGCATATTTTGAGTTGACAATTGAGGAGACATGCGACTTCAGAGGTTCAGGCGAACCATAGCTTTGTGGATTCCAGGAAGAAGACGCCTAGAGGTTGATTTTGGTGTTGAGAGACACACCTTAGTCACTGAGAATATCATCCATATCGTCCATCATACTTCAACAACAATTATACATGTTGCAGCAGGGAAGGCACACTTATTCAGGGTGAGGGCACACTTCTAAGGAGATATATTGATTCAAATTGTCCCAGTCAGGGAGAATCTAGTGATTCCCTTCTGACCCAGTTGAGAGGAGGGAAGGACACATCTATTTTCTAGTTTCTTGTTAGATTCCAATGGAGAAATCATCTTGGGTTCATTAATCAGCCAGTGAGGGTGTGACAGTTGGGGAGGACACCTTTGGGATTCCTGGGAGATCATCAGATTAGATCTAGGGAAATCCTTTCAACCCATTTTAGAGGATGATAGGGTGCTCAATTTGAGACAATTACAGAGAGATTCCTCCAATGGAATCTCTAGGGCTCATTTGCAACAACAATTGGGGCGCATTTCCCATAGGGGGACCCATCCAGGGTCCTGAAAAATCAACAAAGGGCTGATTGTCAGGATGTCAGTCACCAGGACTGTGTGTGAGGGCATGGCGCACTATTTAAGATAGTTTCCAGTCATATTCGAGGAGTTTAGCCACCAGGGTGAACTTCCAAGTCTTGCAACAACTGTCGTAGCTTGCATCAGATCTTCCAGCTCACATCTCGATCCAACAACAATATTCTACTTTCGGGTATCATTGCTATTGTTTATTTCTTGTATTCCGGCTCAGATCCTTTTTTCTTTGATCTAGCCGAGTGATCTATTTTATTAAGCTGCATGCAACATTGTACTCAGTCTCAGAACACATAATATATTATTGTAGTGTTTGGTGTTTTTTCTTTGCATTCTTATTCATATATTGTTAAATAATTCTTTATTTAAAACACACATGCAAAAACACCACGCATGCTAAAACCCAATTAATAAATGCATCCATAAACCCAAAGTGTATCAGTTGTAGCAACAAATTCTGGACAATTTAGTCACATATTCTGATCTACAGAATCAAGGATATTACAAGCACATAATCATAAGTGACTATATCTCAACATATGGAATCAATATATGATAGGTTTATCCACAAAATCATCTATATATGCTTAAAATTGTAACTAACTTCCTTAAAATAAGGGAGGCTTAGTATACTTTGATCACCTTAGGCACACCTGAAATCTAGGTTTTATGCCTTGACCTATGCACTAGTCGATCTAGTTGGTACCACTTCTAGTTGTTGCAATTGACTAGTCAGACACACAATCAACTTTTGATTATTACCTATATGATACTCACAAAATCCATAAGCTCCAGATTTGTGAAGATCCTTATGTTCTAACATTTCTTCTATACTTTTGTTTAGTATTGGTAGCTCTGTTGGCAACATCAAAGGAAATAATTAAGTTGATGAGATCCTTTATGTGGTTAGGAGGGAAGCTCGACTCTAAGAAATTGTATCCTTTGTGAACCTCAACAAAATTATTATACCAATAAAGAGTGGATCCTATGGAATTAAAGAACCTAGGATCATGAGCCTATCATTAGGGAAATTTGGAACTTATTTACAAGGGAAGAAGTGTAGAGGAAGGGGGTTATTTGTAAAAAGTACTTCACTAATGTGGTATATAGAAGGATATTTTTGAAATTAGAAATTCAGATTAGATATTTCTCCTTTATTTATAAGAAGACCAAATGCTCCTCTCGGTTTATTTAATTGAAGGTGTCTTAGCTTCCAAGAGAAGGTAAGAGTGTCCTACCCTAGGACAAAATCCTAACCAAGTTTCCTACCTTGCTAGAGAAATTTAGTGGTGAAAATATATGTAGGTGATGGAGGCCCCAACAATTAATCAACTTGGTAGATCTTTCAATATGGAAAGGTCTCAAGATACAACTAAGATTGAAAGTAGAAGATAAGATAAATCTCCTGCTAAATTTGATGTAAGAATATCATAATCTCCTAAAAGAAGTGAAGGGCATAACACCCATTCAAGTTAGTCAAACAAATAGAGTAATATCGAGGAAGGAAAGTATTTAGTTAAAGAAGGATACACTCTCCTATATAGGGTTCATAACATGAATCTTCCTCAAGATAAGTTATGGACTCATATCTAGGGAAAACATTCTTTATGAGAGGTACATTCCTTTTCTTGGCTTTTATTTCATCAAAAATGTGCTAACTGTAGAAAACCTAACTTGAACAAAGGGATTCAAGGGCCTTCTATCTATATGATGTGCAAATTGAGTGAATAAACCTATAATGATTTGTTCTTAACTTTCCACGATATAATAGAAATATTGACTAATGTTGTAGTTGAAGTAGGCATAATTTAGATGTTGAGTTCGTAAGACCGAGACATGTTATTTAAAGCTTGACATCTAATTATTTAGGCTCATTTAAACAAAAACCATATTCTCAAGGATTTGGAATATCTTGCCCAATTTTGTCCTATGAAAGGCTTCATTAGCAAGGTTTTCTTTGTATTTCAAGGAAAGGAGCCCAATTCCCATGTAATTGCCACACAAGAGACAACATTTATGAAAGAACAATTAATCTCCAACTTCAAAGGTAAAAGTCTAGTCCATGGACTAAAGCATTAGAAATATCAATGGCTCCAAAGACTACATCTATAGGATTAGATTCAAAATCCAAGGCCAACTAATCCCCTATGCAAAGAAAATGAGTTTGATCAATTAGATCCCGTATACAACATCATTTAAAAAATGGATATCTAATTAGAAGAAATATATTTTGTTTTTTGATGGGCTATCTAAAGGAAATACATACCTAACTAGACCTAGTAAATTTATCTTGTACCCATAAGGTAACATCATCTATAAATTCTCATGGGGGAAATAACATGACAAAAGCAATTATTGTCTACCAAGATCTTCTCTATCTCAAAAGATTCAATAAGTGTTATTTTTCTAAATATACAAGAAAGATTGCAAACGTGATTAGAAATGGACTCATATGACTCATGTAAAAGATATGCTTTTATTACAATGAAGTCAATTGATACAATGATGTTGATCCCCTTTTATATCATTGGTGTGGTAGTTGTACTATTGTTAGAATGTAACTACTTTATTTAAATACGATCTAACTATAATTTTGTTATATTACATCAAGTAAGCCTTATACTCTAACACCCCCTCTTAAGGCTTATAGTTTAAAAAGCATCAACTAAACCATTTTTTAGATACTTCTCTTTGACAAACAATGTTTGGACTAAGTAGGGCGCCATCAAGCTGCCTTGTAACCTTGTAAAGGTGTAGCTCCCGAGACAAATTCTCGAGTTCTTGGATTCCACCTCAAACTCCTAAATCACGAATCTCCCATATCTTGTGAGGGGGCCCACAATTGTTAACTCTCCTCATAGAGGGTGGGAGGGGAGGGCATTAATAGGAAAATATATATTTTCCTATTAAGGAGGGGAGGGCATTAATAGGAAAATATATATTTTCCTATTAATGCCCCCCCCCCTCCCACTCTCTATACATTAATAGGACAATATATAATAGAGGGGGGTATTAATAGGAAAATATATAATATATATTTTCCTATTAATGCCTCCCTTCCCACCCTCTATACATTAATAGGAAAATATGTAATATATATTTTCCTATTAGTGTATAGAGGGTGGGAAGGGAGGCATTAATAAGAAAATATATATTATATATTTTCCTATNCCCCCCCCCTCTCCCACCCTCTTTCCTATTAATGTATAGAGGGTGGGAGGGGGGGAGCATTAATAGGAAAATATATATTATATATTTTCCTATTAATGTATAGAGGGTGGGAAGGGAGGCATTTATAGGAAAATATATATTGGAGGGGGGAGGGTGGCATTAATAGGAAAATATATATTATATATTTTCCTATTAGTGTATAGAGGGTGGGAAGGGAGGCATTAATAAGAAAATATATATTATATATTTTCCTATTAATACCCCCCTCTATTATATATATTTTCTATTAATGTATAGAGAGTGGGAGGGGGGCATTAATAGGAAAATATATATTTTCTTATTAATGCCCTATTTTCCTATTAATGCCCTCCCCTCCCACCCTCTATGAGGAGAGTTAACAATTGTAGCCACTCCTCTCTAATCATCCCATTTCCTTCCACACTATGGAAGTGTAAAACACTCAAGTCCCAAACTAATAATAAGAGATGACATCTTTTACTATAGAAATGCATTTGTATATTATCAAAGGATATTCAAAAGATATTAAAAGGTCTCAAAAAGGGAGGGAAAGGGTATTCAAAAGATATTAAGAGGTCTCAAAGAGGGAGGGGTTCTCCTTGGTACCTATAAATGTATGCATACGCAATAATGCCAAATCATTCCACGATATGGAGATCACATAACACTCCACATATCCATAATAATGATCTTGACACTATTCGAGGAAAATATTGGGTTCCCTTTTAATTTTCTTGGGGATATTGCATGTGGGAGGAAGATTTGGTACATATCCTCTTATTCTAGTGTGCATTTAAGGGGTGGAGGTTGGTTTCACTTATAAAACAATTCCTTACCCCGCTCCAAACATAATTTTGTCCTCTTTCTTTGTTGCATATGCTAGAAATGTTAGAAAAAATGTTCCCTGTGTTTGGTTGGACTTAGAAAAAATTATATAATAACAATGCAATACCAAATTTTCACTATTTAAATGGAACATTATGATCTCAAGGGAAAGGTAGATGTGCAACAACAAAATGAGACATAATGCATTCAAGCGAGTTAAAATAACAAATTACAAAAATGTTGAGGCTTTTTGTTACATAAAAGTGAGGTTGAATAAAATGGACATATAGGTAGTCTCAAGCAATGCTTGAATGGAAATGGTTCAACATACCATTTGATTAAAGTGTTGCAAAAATAGTAGGTTCATGTACATGTAAAATTGATGGAGGCTAGTTTTGTTAGGATTGAATGGCTTTATAATTAAAGCCTTAAGTAATTTCAGGAAAGGATGAATCTATAAACATTAAGATATATGGAAGTAGAAGTTTTTCTTATAATGAAGACTCCTCCCTTGAAAACAATACCAACAATAGAGAGGGAAAATAGGATGTGAATGAAGTTATCGACCCGTGGGCAAAGTAAATGAATGATGCCAACCCTCTTGTTTGGTATATTTTTTTATCTTTGGTTATTTATTAGAAAATATGGTGGGTTTATGTTTTATTCGAGCTATTTTTAAATATAAGCTCACTTTTCTTATTTTGATACCTAGTTTTGTAAGCGATCTAAGTAGAATGATACTTTGTTACCAAACTTTGTATCTTATAACCTGTAACCCTAAAAGGAATCTCGAGCACAAGGAAAAATTATTGTCCATGTATATTTGATTGAAGATTAATAAAAGTGTGTGTGTGTTTTTATAAAAAAATGTGCATGTCATCCATTTATATTCTCTTGAAGATTAATAAAAGCGTGTTTTTGTTATTAAAAATTGTGTATGAGACCAGACCCCCTCCACCCAACTATTTGACTGGTAAAATCTACAAAGATATACATACCCTACCCCTTTGGATTTGAACTTGTAACTTTTCTAGGAGGAAACACATGTTCTTAACCATTAGACCCACTCAGGATGTATGTGAGATGAGTGACAAAGAGAGTTATATATATATAAAGTGAAGAATATTGTTTAATGAACCAAACTGATGTGATGATTTTCACAATCTCTTTGCATTAAAAAAATAAAATAAAAAAAGAGTTAAATATATATATATATATATATATATATATATATATATAAATTTTTATTTGAAGTGAAGCATATTGTTTAATGAACAAAGCTGATGTGATGATTTTCACAATCTCTTTGCATTAAAAAAATAAAATAAAAAAGAAAACCATTCATAAAACTTTGGGGAATTAACACATAAACCAATGTGAAAAACTTTGGGGAATTAACACAACCAATGTGAAACGAGCATTCCGATATCGATGCCAAACAATTAAATTAACGCACAAACCAATGTGAAACGAGTACTATATTCCTATATCGATGCCAAACAATTATTATATTCTTATTGAAAGAATTGAATAATAATAATTATGACCTTGTCGTATTATACAATGGATCATGAGTGTTCCCGTGACATTTGCCACAATATATAATATATAATGCATTTATGTTATCGAACCATAGTATATGAATCCATTAAATAAGATATGAATCCTCCTTTATCGTTGATCATTACCTTGCTTTGCTTTTTTTATTCTCCAAGGTCAACAATATTGCAAAATAAATAATAAAAATAACAAATAGAGAATATATTTCCTTTTAAGTTTTATTTTATAAAATTGTTATTCGATAATAAAAAAAATAAATTATAATTTTTATTTAAAAAAGAAATTATATTTTTCTAACCTAAGTAAAAATAAATAAATAAAAAGTTTTTCATCTTTTATTCCAAATATATTATAATAATTAAAAAAAATTCATAATGATTTCTCATTCTATAATTGTCAAAAAATTATACTTACAAATATTGTCTTTTACACATTAAAAGATATATGATAGTTTGGAATTTTTACACATTACGGATATCAAAGGTATAAAATATAGTATAGTTTTAGAAATGGAAATTTCAAAAAAAAAAAAAAAAAGATATTTTTTTTTTGTAAAGATATCATACTTTGATTCTTCCATCAAAATCAAGCTATCTTCTGCATGTTGAGCTTTTTTTGATAGTGCATCTTCAAACATGTTGTGTTCACGAAAAATATGAGTGAAAGTGATAAGCTCAAACATGGAGGTAAAATTGATTCTTTTATCAAAATCAATCTATTTTCCACATGCTGCGCTTTCTTTGATAGTGCATCTTCAAACATGTTGTGTTCATGAAAAACACGAGTGAAAGTGATAAGCTCAAACATGGAGGCAACCTTCTTTAGTTGACTTGCTAGATCCTTTAGTAGAACATAATGACTATGAATTTCACCATTCATCCATTTTATTTTTATTTTTAATAATAAATGGGTAAATTGTATTAGAAAAAAACTTGTAGCAAATGCTATAATAGAGATTACATAGATCTGCTCCAGTGATTTAGAGCCCAAATTTTATGAGGCTCTCTGATATTATATAAAATAGATTACCGTAAACTACAAAGAGTACATTCCAACTTCTCCTGTGTGTTTCCATTTTGATAAAAATACATCTAGTGCATGAATAAATTCTCACAAATTGATTATAGAGTGGAACAAAAAAACATAACATAGTTATCTCAAGATAGAGTTGATGATTGTTTGACGTATCATGCAGATATTATTTCCTACCTCTTGGGCTATCTTATCCGAATTTGAGTTCCTTCCCCGAGTTAAAGGAGGGGAGGGGTGTAGATCTTTACTCGAAACTTATGCAAAAGAGGGGGAACCTAAACTATCATGGAGCTTCACTTTCCCTTCCTCCAATTCTTCTTTTGATTCCTCCTCTTCATCTCTTGGATCATTCTCTTGAGGGGCGAAAGCCCCAAATGAAGGCTCTTCCACAATCAAAGGGGATAAATTCTCTATTTCCTTTTGAACTTTAGCTTCAGGTTCAGAGTGAGTGTTCAAAATTTCCTATTCTTCTTCCTCTTGATCTGCAAGGGTTTCAAATATGTTATTGTTGGGATTAGATGAACACGAGTTTGCAGGTTGAGATCCTTATAGTTGTTGCTTCTTACACCTTCTAGACATTGTTTTGATAGTTTCTTATTCATTGTTTTTATGTGGGGCTGGAGTTTGCTTCAAAGAAGGTTGTGATTCTTGTTTACTTGGGTATCTCTTAGCGAAGTGGCCATATTCATGGAAAGTGTTTCATTTGAACATAATCTGTTCATAATCAAGGACTTGAAGATGAATCTAAATGTCCATATGAAGTTGAACTGCTTCCAAAACCCCCTTTTGTAAGTCCACTTCCACACAAATTCTGGCATAGGTATACATTCCCAATTTTATCTCAACTTGGTCGATGAAGCGACCCAACTTGTATCCAATGTCTTTGAGAGTGACTTTATCCAAAAATATCACAGGGAGATGTAGAATCATGACCCATATAGGGGCAACCAATATGTCCACATTTGAATCAAAATCAATGGTCCAGTGGGAAAGAAACATTCCCCTATAACCCATGAAGTATGGGACAGATCTGAATATCTCACCTCTAGGTTCTTCACTCTAAAAAATAAACAAGAAAAAGCTAGTACCACAATAAACAAGTTGACTATAGCGCCACTTTTCACTCACTACTGTGTAGGTGTTACTACGCGGAATAACAACATTCTCACTCACAATTAATCACATGCATTCAAAAGAAGTTAAACACATTCAACACAGAGTAATCATACGATTTATTGCCATCATCAATAATCAATACTATTTAACATCAATTCATATGCACAACAGAATACATGATGATTATAATACACAGAGATACATAAACATAATTAAAGCATCATCTGGTACTTATCTTTGAACAGTGGTAGATTCCACCAGCCAAGTGCAGGCCTTCCACGAACCTCCCAGCCTTAGATCGCACTGCTCATCAACTCAACAATGGGTCACCCCCGAGCTGGGACTAAGCTCCACCCCAAGACAAGGAATCCTAGGCTAGGCTGAGGTTACAGGGAAACAACACACAGTCACAAGGATGTGATTCTCTCCCAGGAACCTCTCACGCTCACTTCCCACAGACCCTCATTCCCCACATGCCTATTCCACCCCAGGAATATACACCTTCTCTGTCACCTGGACAGTCCTTCGGCTGCTAACCTCCCTTTCCTTGGGTTACAACAACAGGCCGGACCGAAAGTCTCCGGGCTCTGTGGCAGCTACAAGGTTCCTTCCATGAGTTCTCTCCTTCCTCTGTACACTCTCTCTCCTGGAAAGAGTGTTGCTCCACTGGCCAACAAGCCACACGTAGTCCAACACTACGTGGCCACAACAATCAACAGGGAAAACTGACGCGACTTTCCTACTGGTTCAACAATGGCGAATGGACTCACAGATATGGCTTCGAACAAGACTCCACGCATAGGCTCGATACTCAGACAGAGGATGTTTCAGCTTTTTAGCATCAATACACATGCTTCTGGATCAGTGGATGTACGGGGTATCTCTTGCAAAGGTCGGACGGGATGTCCCGTACCGAAAAATCGGGAAGAATCGAGAAGAACCCCTCTCACAGCTCATCTTGGCCGTTTATTCGCATGCACCAGGGTTGACACTTGTCACCCTTGGAACTACATGCATTCCATCAACATGCATCTGCTTTGCATATTTTCCCCTTGCCATGAACTTAGGATAAACAACATAAAATGCACATGTTCTTTGGAATAATAATAAAATATTATTCCCAAGGCTTAAGCCCCCTAAGCTTAACACTTAGCCTCTTTTCTCACCTTCCAGCCCCTAATCCCTTGCCTTCTCTGTGGAAGCTCAGTCCCCCTTCACTCATTCATCGTGGTCAGTTTGCACCTGGCGGTGTTTACAGATTTTTATTAATTGTTCTGCATGATTACATATACAACAACAGGCTCCTGGCCTTCAACACTTAGGCTCCCTGGCCTAACAAACACATAAGCCACCAGCGTATAAAAACTTGGCTCACTAGCCTATAAAACATAATTACAATTCCTTTCAGAACATGATTTACGACAGGGCTCAGCCTTGGGGACACTACAATCCCCCTCCCCTTATTTCTGCACTGTCCTCAGTGCAACTTACATTGTCTCTGCAAGCCTTTCAAAATTTTCAAAAAGATGCGGGTACTCTGCCCACATAGCATCTGCATGCTCCCATGTCGTGTCCTTAGGACCATACCAGGTCCACTGGACCTTTACAATCTCTATAGCTCGATTATGGAGCTGTTTTCTTTTCCTGTCCAATATGCGCACATGATGCACTTGTAGGACACCCTCTGGTTCCACCTGAATCACATTCCAATCGATAACATGATTAGCATCAGGTACATATTTCTTAAGTAGTGAAACATGAAACACATTATGTACAGTCATAGATGCAGGTAATGCAAGCATGCATGCAACTGGCCCAATCCTTTCCAGGATCTCAAATGGCCCACAAAATCTTGCTGCCAATTTGGCGCAACTTCCCAATTTCGGGGAACTCATGTTAGTGTTCACTTTCAAGAAAACATGGTCACCCACTTTGAATTCTCTATGGGTTCTGTTACTGTCAACATAACTTTTCTGCCTATCCTGGGCAGCTTTCAGATTCCGTTTAATCCTTCTCATTTGGTCTTCCATCTCTTTGAGCAGCTCAGGCCCAATCACTGCTCTGTTAGCTAGATTATCCCAACTTACTGGTGTGTTGTACTTTCTTCCATAAAGTGCTTCGAATGGGCTCATCTTCAACGATGTATGATACCCATTATTGTAGGCGAATTCTACTAAATGCAGGTAGTCTTCCCACCTTGATGGTTTATCCATCACATACATTCTCAGTATGTCTTCTATTACTCTGTTCACCCTTTCTGTCTGACCATCAGACTCAGGATGATACGCTGTACTAAAGTTCAGATTCATTCTGAATCACTTGAACAGTCCTTTCCAGAAATTCGAGGTGAATTTCGGGTCCCTATCAGACACAATTGTCTTAGGAATTCCGTGCAAGCGTGCAACTTCTTTTAAAAAGATATCGGCAACATCAACTGCCCTGTGGGTGGTTTTCAGTGGAATAAAATGGGCAGCTTTAGTAAGCTTGTCCACCACCACCATGATTGAATCATGCTGCTTGCTTGTTCTAGGTAGTCCGGTGATAAAATCCATTGTTACCACGTCCCATTTCCATTCAGGAATGGGTAAAGGCTGCAACAACCCTGCTAGGTGCCTATGCTCAGCCTTAACCTTCTGGCACTCCATACATCTGGCGATGTATTCAATGATTTCTTTCTTCATACCCGGCCAAAAATAATGGCTTTTGACTGCTGCCACAGTCTTTTGATATCCAACATAAGCCACGTTATGCATTTCTTTTAGAATTGCCAGCTTCAATTCTTGGACATTGGGTACATACACTCTGTTTTTATACAGAAGTAAGCCATCAGTTCCCAAGGTGTAACTTTCCTTGGTCTGTGGTCTCTCACCCTGCTGTAGCTTTGCTACTAAACCTCTGTACTACAAATCAACATTTGTAGCTTCCAAAATTC
>ML784362.1:134314-145193 GCA_009831015.1 Picea engelmannii
TCCATTTCTGCCCTGTTCATTTTGTAAGGAAGGCATTCAGTTGAGGATTCCCGAAGGACCTTCCGCTGGAGGGAAGAGGAACCATTATCCCTTTCTACAGCGTGTACTTTGGTTTTTTGTTAATAGATCAAGCCTTGAAACCAGTGGGAACTCCCTTGTCTCACGTTTGAAGTTTTGTTTATGGTTGTAATGTTATTTGCTTTTCAGCTCTTAGGTAGATTTTATTTCGTTTGGTTTTCTATTCTCTGTTAACCCATTTTGATCCACAACAAACTTGTTCTGCCTTGCTGAGCCCAACAGGGCATGCTAGAGCTCCCATTCTTGCTCACCCGGCGACGATTCGAGCACGAACACCTGTAATAGCCAGTATGTCCTAGCGCAATGCGCAGTTGTTTGACTGATGTAGGTGGTGGTAAATCAACTATAATTGCAATTTTGGATGGATCCACCAACAATCCTTGTTTGCATACAATATGGCCTAATAATACTTGAAATGGTGAGAAGAAGATGCACTTCTTCAAATTCAAAGAAATTTGACACTGCCTGCATTTATCCATAATTATCCTTAGACATTCAATATGATTTTTCAATAAACTAAAAATAGTCCAGTCATCAAAGTATGCTTCTAAAAACTTATGCAAAAATTCTTTGAACGCTTCAACCACCACCCTGGAAAATATGGCTAGGGCATTCTTCAGTCCAAATGGCATTACTGTATATTGGTAGGATCCCCACTCTGTGGCAAACATAGTCTTATGAAGGTCCTCCTTGGCGATGCAGATCTGATGATATCCTGAAAACCCATATGTAAAAGAATATACTTCTTGGCCTCCCACGTTATCCAACACTTTGTCTGTGAAAGGTGTAGGGAAAATATTGTGTAGACAAGCATCATTCAACTTCCTGAGATCTACACAAATCACGATCTCACCTATTTTCTTATCTTGCACTACCATGGGGCTAATCGACTTTGACTCTTCGACAGGTTCAATAATCCCTGCTTCCAGCATTCTGTCGAGCTCAATCTTTACTTTTTCCTTATATTTCAGGTTCAATCTGTAGGGTCTTTGCTTGACTGGCTTCACATCTGGTCTCAAAGGTATTCTCATTTCTCCCATAGGTCCTTTGATTCCCTTCATATCAGTGAACTTGGTCGGGAACAAGTCCTGATACTCGTGCAATAATTCTGTGATTTTGTCAGTGGTAGTAGCGTCCCAGTAATCTCCGAAATTGGAAAGCTTTGGTGTCTCCTCTATCCCGATATTGACTTTATTTATCTTTATCGGCTATCCAATGAATGAAATTTCAATTCCCAGTCCTTCCACATCTCTCCGAACTTCTGTTTCTGCAATATTCACCTTCCTTGGATCATCGTCTTCATCGACATTGATGTTGTAGCAGGTCTGCAGTTTCTGGAGGGGCACAATCCATTCATCCTCTTCTTGCTCCAAAGGGAGGCCAGATGCCTCCTTAAATAATTTTTGTCTCACCATATGTAGTGCTTGATCTACAGAAGGAAATTCACTATCAAACCAAAAGGTGGTTATAGAATTTTGGATCATACCTTCCCATTCTAAAGTGACAAGGTGCAACTCTACTTGAAGGTACCAATTAATCGGGGTGGTATCCAGCGTATTGATGAATCTGTGTACCCATTGTTCTCTAGGAATGTCACTCCAGGCCTCTTCACAGCTTTGTACATGGTCCTTTGGGCAGCTTTGACCTGTGTACCTTGCTTCACAGCTTCCTAGTTGTGCTGAAAACCGCACTGTCATCAAAGTTCGAGATTGTGTCCAATCTGTAATATTTCTTTTATGTGTCTCCCACCATCTTGCTAGTGTGGCTTTCATGGCCTCATCCATTTCCAACAACCTCTGTTGTGTTGGTACACTTGTCTCAAATTCTGATAAAAAGTTATCAAAGGGGTTCAACCCATCAAATGTGGGTAGAGTACTCATTATTGTGCCAATCCAACGAACTTCTCTGGTTAGCCTAGCACATCTTCTTGTAGATACTTCATACATCTGGTTCTTCCAGTTCTTCAATTCTTCTTCTGAGTTGGATGAACATGTGTTGTCACTTCGCCAGCTCAGATTCCCGTCAGCTGTAGGGTTGATATAATCCTGCTGTCTGGCTGCTAATTTGTAGATGTTTTCTAGTTCAAATGCCTGGTCCTCTTCTCTGATAGGTTCCGTGTATCGTGGACCCTGATCTGGGTCTAAAGGTGCAACGAACCTAAGGCCAACTTTCTCAAACGTCATGCGTATTTTATTTAGATCAATCACAGTGGAATTGTCGAAGGCCCAATCAATTCCTAACAATGCAGGGTAAGGGAAGCTATCATCAACAATTTCAATTACCTCAAAATCTGCAAAGGTTCTTACTCCATCGATTTCCACTGGGACATGCTCTAATCAGCCAAATGGGCTAACAACTTGCTGATTAGCCATACAAAGCCTGATAGGGGAATATATCAGCTTGGGTTTTCCCATCAGTTCCCAAGTCTGCTTTGTCATGACATTGACCTTTGACCCTAAGTCGAGGACCACATAGTCTATCTCATACTCTCTTATCTGAGCATTCAAGTGTAATTATTTATTTGTCCTTCTCCTTTTTCCAATTTGGTGCACTGCTCTATTCAATAAGGGGTCTATCTTTCCTAGCTCATACTGCTTGATTAAACCTTGTAATTCTTGTACAGTGCCTTTATATTGAATCAACTTAACACAAGTGTACAAAAATTCCATGAGTTTTCTTACCTCTTTCCCTTCTGTTGGAAATGCAAATGGATCAAACACCCGGGGCATGCCATATTCTTTGATTTTTGGTTGTCTCTTTGATGAAGATCCTTGATCTCCTTTGAACTCTTTTCTTGCCTCCTCGAACATCTGTCTTTCTTTCTTAGCATTGAACATTGGGGTCTTTTCTGTAGCTTTCCTGACTCCACGGTCGTTTTCAGTCTTTCCTTGGGCTGCTCTGTCTTCTCCTATAACAACGCCTCCTCGAGTGATAACATCGACTCTAGGGTCTGCTCCACAAGGTTCAACATATATCAGTTGTACTTGTGGGTTTTGCGGAGGTCCTCATCTTTCCTAAAGTTTAGCCAGCGACATAGGGCATTCCTCTATGACATGCTCAAAGGAGTTACAGTAACTACAAATTGTGTAGGGATTCTGACAATCCCTTGCTAAATGTCCCGGCTGCACGCAGTTGTAACAAATTATTTGTCCTCGGCCTCGACCCATACCTCCTCCTCATACTCGTCCTCTGTAGCCACCACGAGAGTGAAATTTCCTCTCCCTGGGGAGTTGTACTGTGGAGTGTTTCCTTCTTGTTGTACTTCACCTTGAATCTTGTATATGTCTCTCGACCTTTCATGCATGAGATCATAAGCTCTACAATCTTGATCATCATGCCCCACTGATTTACAGAATGTACAATAGAAGTTTGTGTGTGTCTAGACATACTTCTGCATGTAGTAGCACTCACCAGGGTGATGCCTATTTCTGCATACATCGCACCAGGGTAGGTTAACTTGCTTTAAGGGGATCGGTGCCCCTGATGCCAAGTACTCATGGAATAAGGGACATTGATCCTTATCATGGCCTTCAGATCTGCATCTTACACACCAAATATCTTCCCTTTTGTCTTTTCCCTTATCTTTCTTCATATCCTCGACCTATAAAGACAAACTAGTTAGCTGGATCATGATCTGGCTAATGCTTGAGCTAGATTCTCCCATCGGTGCTGATTCAAGCTTCATGGCGATCTCCAAAGATTTTGCCTGAGATGCAATATTCTGCTGCATAAGAGGGATTCTTATGTGTGGTAACAACGCAACGATGAACCATTCTTTGTTCTGTTCATCGGGGATCTGGAAGGTTAATCGACCTGTTAGGGTCTTGAATCTTTGGTCAAACTCCCAAATAGGTTCTGCTACCTTTTGTTTAATCTCTTTTAGTTCCGTAATACATTGTGACTCCGACTTAGGTTTCTTAAACTCTGCAATCAACGCATTCTTGATCTTATTCAGGGGCTTAGGCTGTGCCAGGACTTGGACAAGTTTCATGTACCAACTCAGTGCGCAGTCCCTTAGCGTAGTGCTGAACTGGGTTCTCTTGATGGCTTCATCGATGATACTTTTAATATTCCATACGACCTCACACATAAACCAATGCTGATCTAGATATTCAAATCCATCTCCTCTAAAGATAGGGAATCTCATTTCATCTGCCATAAAGATGACTAGGGTTCTTGTCTGAGTAGATGCTGAGCTACTAGTAACAGTACTCTGAAGACTCTGGTGGTTCTGACTATTCTGACTGCTAAGTATTGTTGGGACAACAAGAGGATTTATGTTACTTACTTCAGTAGTTTGCACATTTCCTGAGGTTTCTGGCTCACTTCGTCACAGTTCTTCAGCTTCCCCTTCTTCTGTTCTGGTGGGCTCTGGATGCTCTTCGTCGGTTATATCTACCTCTTCTCCACTATAGAAACCCTCTTCTCCGTAGTTTTTCTTAAACAAGTTCTCAAGGCGAACTCCTCAGAATACTTTCCCACTGCGCGTATGTCCTGCTTTTGTGTCATCGTCGTTGTCCGAGATCTTGAACATTAGCCTTTTCAGGTCTGATCAATCTACTGTATCTTCAAGATGTGGTTTTCATGCAAGAGCATCTTGATTCTTAGCTTCAGGAAGTGCAAAATTTTTCCTCTGGGTCCTTTGAAAAAGTACTTCTCGGCTTGGCTATACGATTCTATTTTGTCAACAACAAACTCAGTGATATACACTCCGATGGTACTATCAAACCAATGATCTATTGCTCTGGATACAACGTTGTCGACTCTCTTGACCTTCTAGATCAATGTTGGTGTCCAAACCATAGGAGGTCTAGATCTGATTTCAAATTGTGTGTCAGCTAACCTAGCCAACCACTCGTGTAGCTCCTGATGGATTCCTCCAAAGAAGATCTCGTGAATGTCGGTGAATATGTATCTTTGTAGCCAATCTTCAGTGCTTATTTTAGGGTTCTTGTTCTGGACTTCAATGAAGTCCTTCTCTTGATTCTCTATCCACTTATGAATCTCTGTCTTCGATGGGAACCACCTTGATATTCCCTTAAAAATATTCCTATCCCGACAATGGAACCATTTGTTGGCACAGGGGTAGACCCAGGGTTCATCTCCAAGAGCACACCAACATTCCCTAGCTACTAGCCCTTTCGGTAGCACCTATGAAGTAGATGCAGTCTCACTCGAAGAAACTATGAGGGGGTTGCAGGACATAGATGTCTACAACTAGGGGAATATCAAGTGGTTCTTATTACAACAACAACATAACATGCATCTACCATTCAACTAGATAGATCTATCCTTCACAGCTATAGATATGATCTAATACAATAATGTATATAACAATATAACAACAACAGAGCTCAACACATCAATCACACACACAACAACAGAAGTACGTGGTTCACCGTCTCTCTAGGGCTACATCCACAGAACTATGCTTATGATATATTCCGATAAAGCTTACAGTTCTGATCTGCGCTCTTGGCCGGTAAATCCTTTCTCTTGTCTCTCTCCTTCTTCCCTTCTTGTGCACCCAGCTGCAGGACTTGATCTTCACACCCAGCTAAAGATCTTACAATACCAGAAGGATCCCACTCTCAACACTTCTCTTCCTCACAGTATAACATTATCTCAATGGACAATCAACCAAAAACACAAATTAACAATAGTACCGACCCGACCTAGGTCCTCTCGACCTTTATTTATACATTACAATCCCTCAGCGACAGCCTCAGGTCGAAACCTAGGTTTCAAAAACCCTAATTACCAAAACCCTAGGTGTCTACAACCCTAGGTCAACTTGACCCATTTTTTCGGGCTTCGCCAGCCTGTCTTTCCTTCTTCATCTCACAGTGCTCCAAGGTATCTAATGATGGATTTTTCTACTTCCTGAGTCATCCTCGGTCCATTTTCCTTGTTGATATGTCATCCTCTATCTCCTCATCCAACAACTTTCTTTTTCGCACTTCACTCCATCTTTTCTTTTATTTTGCTTACTTCGACCCAGTGACAGTCACTGTGTCTCCCACAACTTTTTACCTTTTATTCCTCATAATTTGATTCTTTACATAACCAAGGGCCAAAACACATCATCCATCCATCCAATAGCCAAAGTAAAACCATTACAAGAGAGTAGCAACCAAGAGACAATGAGAAATTCCCAAATAGGGCACAAATTTCAGCCAAGTATCGTTCTGCACAAGGGAGAGCTACGTTAAAATGAAATAGAGTTTATATCTATTTATGAAAAATGTCTTCAAGTATGTTTGTCCACATAATTTTAGGGTAAACCATAAGATAGGGGTCAACAACCCTAATATTTCCCCTTTACACAAATAATATTAAATAATTCATTTAAATTTTAAATATGCACAAGGAAAGCCCTAAAAATAAGATGGCATCACCCCTTTAGGGGATGTTTTGACACTCTTCCAAGTTGTTGGATAAGGAGGAGGAGGTTGTTAGGTATCCTTGAGCCTCCTCATCATGCACCAAAGTCTCTCCATGCCGCCTCCAGTCAAATCATGCCAAGTGTCAATGAGTAACTCCATCACCACCAAAACCCTAGCCCCTTTATGTCGTCAAGCCTAAAAAAGGTGATGTTTTTCCCCTCCTGGGCAAGTCATTTGGCATGTGAGGGCATGGTGAGGTAATCCAAGTGTCTTCTAGGCATCCAAAGGAATTTCTGTATGATCCAGTGTACAGGCCCTAGGCATCCAACCTATGGTCTTCTTTTCCCATGGAAGCCCAAGCTAGGCTTGTTCTCCCAAAATTGGCGACCAATTAAGGTCCTTCAAAACAAAAAGGTACGACCTCCAAAGATATCAAGTCAAAGATATCATAATAAGTGTAAACCACATATAATAAACAAGGAACCTAAGCATGTGCATCAAAACTAACTCATCAAATTAAACAACTACTCAAAGACCCTATACAATTGACCAAGTTTAAGTATGGGAGGGGTGTCACAAAAGTCCTATTGGGTAAACCAAAACCCTCAAGTAGGGGATGCTCCCAAGGATGGCCTCTCAAATTTATGTAATGGGTGATGAGGTGAAAAGGGATTTAGACTTCATAGGTCAATGAGTTTCATGACATACAAGGGCTTGTATTATCTCATTTATGGGTTCCTTTGTAGAGGGTGTGTGGCACCTTTGTTTGCGATGCACTTTTTTCAAGCCCATCTTCTTTCCATTCTTTATTTCTTTCATGTTTTAAGGAAGAAGTTGAAGGCCACTGTCCTGGATTGGTGTGCAGATAACGAGAATGTCTTTCACAAATACCTCGTGGGAATGTGAAGGTTGGCTCGTGATGAGACCCCCTTTCTCTCAGTTGTGTAACTGAGAGCCACTACTCTGGCTTGGTGACCAGATGATGGAAATGTCATACTGCTAAATACCTATGATCATGATAGATCGACTCGTGATGAGATATCCCATCCTCCAACTAACCCCTTAAGCATTCACTATCATTTATTCTTGTGTGGGTCCCCCATTTCTTATAGAGAAGTGTTTCATTGCTTTCTTGGGGATCCCTGGGCGAAACATTTGGAAGGTATATATTTAGATTTTTATCTTTTTATCCAACAACAATCCCTTTGGGCCTTCAACCCCTTCTTCCCATGAAATGAGGTACATGCCCTTATTGGGTCACTAAAGTTAAAGGCCTTAGAAAAGGGCAGTATGATGGAAATGAAATGAACGAAAAGTGGTAAGTATGGCCGGGAATGGTACGACAACCCCTCAAGGGACCCCCAATCACAAATCTTCCCCAAAGGTTGGTCACTTACTAGGAAATCAATGACACTCACCAAGGTGAAACAAGGTCCAAAGCATAATGTCCAAGCATGCGTTCTATAATCAAAGTAGCTCAAAGACAACATGTTTAAATTCCTTAAATATTAGGGTGATTACCTGGCACAATACACGACTTGTACCGCATGGAGCAAGATCCATCTGCCTTCCAGAAGCTAGCTGGTGTGGTGGATGCATTGACAATGGATCATAATGTGGTGATAGAGCATGCTTACATATGTGAAAGTGGATATTGCTAGTCATGTGGTCTCCCGACACTCCATATCTACAACCCGAGGGCCTCAATACATCATTTCCTTAGTTATCCCACAAAACAGGGATAACAATAAGCAATCTAATCTATGGGTAGAGGGGGTATAACAATTATTTGCTTACATTAGATCCAACCCTTACTCTGAAGAAATCAAGGGTTTGAATCCTTAAAAAAAAAATGCTATCACGACAATCAAATGGAAATAATAAATCAAATCTTACGTTAGTTGAAGAATTCAAAATTATAATGTCAAAATGAAGAAAAATTGATCCATACTCTTGCTAGTTTTATTACTAACCTATCCTAGGAGACATACATTAATTTGAATACAAATATGAGCTTAAAGATCTCCTAGAATAGACCCCAAGACCTAATTCCTCTCTTTGCAACATTTTCATGAAGCTTTTAATATGATCTTTTCCACTCGAATTCTAAACAATATTTTTGAGTTTTTTCAATTTTTTTCTTTGCATGATAAGCATTTTCTAATACACATCATTTAAACCTATGGATAATTCAAATATATTAATTTTATATTAAAATTTAAAACAAATTGCCATGTTCTCTTCTTGGGATGTGCTGACCTTGCCTTCATTGGTATAACTGTTTTTCTTTAATCTCCTATCAATAAAATCCCTACATAATGAAATACACAAATTATGAAATATTTCTTATAAAATAAGTAAATAATTTCAATCTAAAAATGTTTTTGGTTGGGTGGTGCGTACAATACAATAACATGCATCAATGCACTTAGTAAATACTTAAGTGATGGTGTATCATTACTATACAATGTGTATAGATAAACTTGATAGCGTTTAAAAAAAACATTCCCAAAATGATGTGCTTAATTTAGTATTTTGCATCGATGTATCATTTCTGTATATTGTGTGCCACTAAAAACGATACATTTTTAATTAAAAAGTCATAAAAAATGGTGCACTTTAAATAAGAAATGCACCAATGCATTGTTACTATATAATGTACATTGTGAATAATGAATTTATTAAAAACGGACAAAAGAAAAGAAAAGAAAAAACTAACAACTTGAGAACCAATACAATGAGTGGTCCCAATCCAAGAGATACTCCAAGCCCCATATACAAATAGACAAAGTGACTAAATATTCATTATCTAAATTGTAGAGAGGATAAACCCCAATGTTAGATTTTGTAGAAACATAAAACAAAAGAGAAGCAACAAGAAAACTAGGGTTTGTAGCATTGAAGGTAATTCTGAAACCCTTCTCTTTTCTTGAAAATGTATTGTAAATACTAATATGAATAAAATAAAAATTTATGGAATGTTTCAATCAATTGAGGGTAAATTTGAGATGAATAGAATGTAGTTACATACCCTAAATTTATTCTCTATATATTTGCATGTGACCAACGACGATCCCTTGCAAATACGATTTTTCAAAAAACATATTCCACTCCAAAGTCTTCCTTGATAAATATATCTTACACAAGTCTTCCCTCTAGATTTTGGAAAAATAATTGAATAAGGACTAGGGTTTTCTTTCATAAACTTATTTTACAAAATGAAATTCCAAATCATTTTCTTGCTTGATATTTTGGTGCATTGATGATAAACACGCTCATTGTTTTTATTTTATTTTTCAACTTGGCTCATGGTGAGCCTTATAAATGTAGGTGCACTAGTGTGCTATGTCCAATTAAATGCACAACATAAATAGTGTACATTGAAAATAGAAATGCAAACCTTCACAATTATAACTTTTTTTTTTGTGTGTGTGGAGGTTATTGCAGAGGTTTATTGTCGGTGTGTATCTTTAGCACATTGCTGCATTCATGACACACATATGCCTCGATGAATTGAATCTGAATTAGGCACACTCGTTACTTTAAAAATACCTTCAAAACTCCGCTTGAAGTTATAATGTTACATGCTTCACAAAATTTCTTTTAGGAACATAGACGTGTATTGGTTATGGTTTTGGCTCAAATACAAGGGAAAAATATGATAATATCAAATGGATAATTCTTCAAATTCCAACCCATTTCATATCCTTCCAATTTCATCAAGTTACCCCTTTCCATTTTTAGTAAGTCCAAACCTTATTTATATTTGGATTATCCTATTTATGATGTCTTTGCACATGCATTTAAATACTTATACATTGAACTTTACAAGATTCTAATTTAGGTTTTTAGTTTAGATGGATAGGATATTCCGCGAGTCCTAAAATTTTGCAAGCTCTTAATAGGATCAAGATACCATAGATAGACGATAGATGAAAATGGAGAGCTACTTCACCCCATCAATTGTAATATGCCATCTTCCAACAACCATCCTAGGAAAATGGTACTTCACCATGAACTATATCTCTTTTATGACACCCCAATTGTATGTGGCTATTCAAAATGTAAAGGGTTGAATATGAACCCTTGGTGTGTTACATTATCCCATTATATTAATGATTGACTACCCAAAGATGGCAATCCAATACCTCTCACTATGGTCAAGGATCCAATAGGTGATATTGAAAATACACATAGGAACACTTTCATATGCTCTTGTTTTGAAAATTTGGAAGCCAAATCAATTATGTTTCATCCTAAATTGACCAACATATTGTTAAGCCCTAATATTGGCTCATTACCCCTTAATTGGGGCATATTATATTAGTAATGTTATTTTATTTATGTTGGATTTAGGCCATTAGTTGTAATTATACCTCCTAGTCTCCTATATATACCAAGGAGACATTTTCATT
>ML784362.1:150785-184373 GCA_009831015.1 Picea engelmannii
TTATCACCAAAGTACTATGGCCCTTATAAGGTGTTGCAAAAGATTGGTACTATAGCATACAAATTGGAGTTGCCTGCATCTTCATGAGTACACCCAATTTTCCATGTTTCATGCTTAAAGAAGGTTATAGGCGACAAGATCCCTGTTCAAACTATATTGCTAGAACTTGACGAGGAAGGAAAAATCATATTGGAGCCTGAAGCCATCACTGACACAAGAATTCGTCAGCTGAGGAATAGATCCATTTCAGAGTATCTCATTAAATGGAGGAAACTACCAGCTAAAGATTCCACTTGGGAAGATGAGTCTTTTATACAGAAGCATCCAGAGTTACTCAAGCGTTGCGAACAACACTTGTCTCAAGAGGAGGGGCATGTTAAGCCCTAATATTGGCTCATTACCCCTTAATTGGGGCATATTATATTAGTAATGTTATTTTATTTATGTCGGCTTTAGGCCAGTAGTTGTAATTATACCTCCTAGTCTCCTATATATACCAAAGAGACATTTTCATTTGGAATCATCTTTTACTTGAACATTTAAGTGGGGTAAAAGGAGGTTGCCCCCTCGAAGAGGCTTATTATCTGAAATTATCTCTTTTTCAAGGCGTTGAGTACTTTTTCTGAGGTTTATTTATGCTATATTGATATTTGGTTCTTAACACATATCCCCTTCTATTGGGTCAACCAAGTGTTCTAGTGAGACAAAATGTGATATCAACATCACCCAAAACATATCTACTAGGAGATCCAAAAAGTTGTATGAGTTAACACCAATAAGTGCAAGTACACACCAAGGTCGATTCAATTGTTGGAGGGTAACGATGACTTCTCTCTTTTTGTCCATATGCAAAGTAAATGATAAATATGTTACAACCACTCTTCGTATGATGCTTGGACATCTTCCTTACTCGTTTCCGATGTTGGGATTGAATTATCCTTTTGTGGCAATGATTACATGATTGATAAGTCTGAAATAGATGCTAAAATTATTGGGTTGTTTATCCTTTCACATGCATTTGTTTCTCCCAAACAATAGTAGCACTTATGTCATTTTGTGGTCCTTTTTATACTCGATCTAATTATTTGAATGTTATTAAATACAAACAAAGAATTTCCATGTAGATTATATGCATGAATAATTATGCTTTCAAAAACTTTAATAGGAGCAAACTAGTATATTTATGGTCATCCACGTACTCAATGAGAACATTGTAGGGTTTATAAATAACTATAGTTGCTCATTGCTTTGTGAAATTTGTTCATTTGAGGAACACTCCAATGACAAAAAGTTCTTTATGAAAATGAATACATCCATATTTGTTGTCGTGCATGCAATACTTAGTTTGTCTCATGGAGATGAGAAATTAATAAAATGTAATTTTCATAGACCACCAATCACTCATTAAAGGTGGCTTGCATTGGGACTACCTTTAGACGTCCCCTTAGGGTGTAAAAAAATCATTGAGTAATTGTATTTTTGGGTTTTTTAATGAAATTAATGTAAATGTGTTGTTTAATTAAACATTTGTTTTATAAAGTGGTTTGTTTCATCTGTACTATTGGAAAAAAAATTCCATGCTTCTAATAAATGTTTGGTCTAATGTTTGAACATACTAAATGCATTGTGTTTACTAATATCATCGATTTAAAATTCGATATTTTTGCAATCAGGATTCTGATGATGAACAATCTATCATGATTTATTGTTGCACCTCAATATGACGTCAAATTGAGAGAAGGATGTTAAACAAGCACAACTCAGTAAGGAAGCATACTGATTATGGTTGAATCAACCACCTATTGAATTCCCACTATGTCTTGTGTCACCAATTTAGAACATTTATACTAACACTTGTTCTTTACATGTTGGAGATGAAGATAACAATATAGAGGTGGGTATGGATGATTTATTATAGGATGCTAATGCCATGTAGGGAATGCTGTTACATGAATTCCAACAAGAAGAGCCATGGGACAATGCTCATATCATGGATACATTCTTTTAAAGTCTAAAATATACTTCCACCACCCCTCTCTTTGGAAATGCGTAAAATTCTACCCAAACAAGGACAATAATGTTACTGTACAAGTTGAAAACACTATATGGCATCTCAAATGCGTGTTTCTTGACACTATTTAGGTAACTAACCATCAAGCCTCCTATATTTCAATGAAATCTATCACACAATCAACAATGGAAATGGAGTTCATACATGCTTGATGACAATGTACATTTTTATTGCCTACTAATTTCATGTTAGTCGAAGATAAGGTACTTCCAAATGATAATTTCCTCCCCAACAACTGTGAAGAGGCAAAACAATTACTAAAAAAGTTGGGTGTTGAGTACATGTCATATAATGCTTGTCCAAAAGATTACATTCTATATGGATGTGAATACATGGACAAAGAGATATGACCAGAATGTGGACATGACAGGTACCAAAAATAAAAAAAACAAGGGAAAGGCACATGGTCCTCCTTATAAATGTTGAGGCACATACCTATTATCCGAAGGATTCAAAAGATCTTTCATTGCAAAGAATTATTTGTGTTTCAAGGGTGGCATGCCTCACACAAAAGTGATCTAGGAGTTAGGTGAATCCCATTATATTCAATATCCATGAAGCTTATTGTTGGGCGCAGACCCACTTTGGAGTAAATACTAATTTTGGAGAATAAAACACAAAGAAGGAAAATACAACTGGCAGGAAAAGTAGCATGTGCAAGGTAAACATGCATGCAAAGGAGGAAAGCATGCAAGGTATGCATGCAAGAAGACCTAACCATGCTAGGGTTATGGATTTGGTAAGAAGATGTAATGGCTGGTAAGCCAAAAACATGTGTAAATAGGTACCTAGGAGGTCTAGGTCGGGGTTCTCAGTTGGATGTCATGTTGTTGGTCATTGTTACTGTGTTGTTTGAAGACTGAAGGACTGCATTTCCGATCTATTTTGTAATCTATTGAGCTGAGGAGAGAAAACAAGGTAGATCTTGAGGGTTATATCATAGGCTGAGGATCTTGGTGTGATATAGTCTGCCTCATTGTAGATCTCGACCTGTTTTGATGGAGAGTTGTAAAGAGCGAGGCACTGTGGTTTTGGGAAACATAATAATAAAAGAGAAGAGTAGCCAAATATTTGTGGACGTAGCCCAGGAGGGGTGAACCACGGTAGATCATGTGTTATGTGATTGAATGTTGTGTATCTCCTTTGTTGTTAATGATTAGATGTTAGAAAAATGTATGAATGACTTAGTTAGATTGATTATTTTACATACATGAGTAAGAATGACAAGTTAATCAAGATAAGTTGAATGCTAGCTTAAAAAAATGAATATAACATAGGTTAATTCCATATCCCCACTCATTCCTAGGCTGTAAGCACCTGAGTGTTGCATCCACCCATAAGAACTATCTCGGGCGAGACCGCGCAGTGCATTCTGTACACTATGTTGCCTTCTCATTTACTAGGAGGGCCGATAGTTTTAGAGGGGTTTTATTGGAAACCATAGTAGATCTGAACCTGGGTCAGCCCAATAATGGTAGCAAGGATGAATTCTAACCAAAAAATGGTTCCATTTTCGGTTGGAATAGAAATGGATTGAGTGAATGAGACTTGCTGAAGAATCGTGAAAATAATGTTAGATCTGGTGAGAAAACATTAAAAAGAATGAGGATATAAAAGGGGATGTTGAGACCATGGAAGCCAACAAAGGCGGAGATCGAGAGCTGTTTGAAAACAAAGGAGTTGGAATTTGCGCAGAAAGATAACAAAAACCTGAAGTTAACACCGTGCAAATATTTGAACAACCACGTATTTAGCGACTTGCATGAAGTATTTTTCTGTGATTTCCCGCATGTGTTGCAGGATTGGATATTGAGGTTGAAAGACAACCACCCTACAAATTGGATCAGACAACTAGAGTGGAATTATGTGGAAATCGCACAATTACAACAAGTTGACAATAAATTTATGCGCATAGTAGATTTCTGGTTAGACAACATTGTTGCAGGATTTATCACAGAATTTGCAGTAGATACTGGGAAGTCTTACAATGTAGTAGAGCAATAGTTCCTGAAAGGACCTAGAGGTAGGTATATCAGATCACAGTATACTTCCATCAAGATGTTACTGTATATAAAGGTGTAATTACTATGGCCTCAGACAACTAAAATTCCCTACGTGCATGGGGGAAGGGTGGAAGCACTGACAAGAGACAGAGAAATGGAGGAAGAAATGGACAAAGGAAGGAATGAGGAGGCCTTAGATCCAATCATGATGGAGGAATACCATATCAAGTAGATCATGGCAACAACTAGAATAATGTGCAGTGGAGTACCCTACCAATACAATATGAACAATAAGAAGAGAGCCATAGCCGCGAGGGAAGGCTTGGCAAGTGATGAAGAAGAGGTAGAGGATCTCCGGGCTGTGGAGAAGATTGAGGAAATCCTGCACGTGACATATGAAAGGAAGATAAGAGGTCCAAGAGTAGAAACCAGAGGCATAACTCCTATCCATATCAGTGTTAGTGTGGAACCCATAAACCCATGTGCGACTAATACACCAGAAAGAACACCACTGTTTAGACAATTGGATTTCAGTGGAATAAATGCAACAGGAAGTACATCTACACAGGGAAAAAAAACTGAGGGTGCTATTTTAGGAAGCATTAGTCAAGGATATACACCACGTGGAGGTAGTAGTTCAACATTCAGGATGGCAGGACATGATCCCACCATCAGGTTACCAAAATTCAAGGGAGAGACGTCGAAGGACCTCGAGAAGCACTTGTTCATATGTGAAAATATTTGGGAAGCAAAGAAGATCACATATGAGGATACCACACTTGCACATTTAGCCATCATGCTAAGAGACCACACACTAGATTGGTACATGAGATTGGCTGCAAACATTCCACCAGGAACAACCATAACTATTGTGGATATCAAGAAGCTATCGATAAATGAATTCCAGAAGCCTAGCTCAGAGGATCAGTACATGGATGAGATGATAGAGATCAGACATAAACTAGGGGAATCTGTTTTGGAGATTGACTAGAGATTCAAATGATTGAAGGTCAAGCTGAAGTATCTCATAACAGATATGCAACATAGACACCTCTTTGTGAATTCCTTGCTACCACACTTGAAATATCCTTTGAGATAACAGAAGTTTCAAACTCAGGTAGAGGCTCTGTAGGCAGCCTTGCAACTAGAAGAGAACCAATACTAGAAGACAAATCCAACAATAGAGGAGCTGAAGGAGGATCTGAAGAATTTAACACTTCAACTGAACCAAAACATGAGTAAGGAAAAAATATAAGTTGTTTGGTGTACCAGAGGTAAGACAGAAGGACATCACAAGAATGAATGCCCAACGTTCATGCAATGCATGGAAATAAGACTGTGAAACCATTTTCCAACAACAAGACTATGGTGTGATATATGTAAGACAAAGGGGCATGGTCCATATCATTGTCCAATGATGCAAAAATACCAAACAGTGCCTAAGAGTTTATATTTCAACTTTTGCAAGTCAGTAGGCCATGATGAAAAAGATTGCAGGACCATGGAGCTGATGAGGGAAAGAACATCAAACATCTATAGGGTGCAGGAAGAGATGATGCCATGGAAAGCTAAACCACAGTTTAACCAAGTACCAGCCCCATATAACACCACACCACAACTATATAACACTGCATAGCCACAATACAATACCACACAAACACAGTATAATCCCGCGTAGTATAACCAAGTGCCTCAGTATAATGCACCACGAGGAGATAGAGATGGTTACAGAGGTAGAGGACGAGGTAGATGAGGCTTTGGAAGAGGCAATGGACCAGTGGTATTCCATAACTGTCAACAACCAGGACAATATGCAAGAGAATGTCCACTTCCACCTGCGACATGTATGTATTGCCGCGCATCAGACCATGACACAAAAGACTGTCTGACACTATTGGGGAAGATCCAAGAAAAGAGAAATCAGAACAAGCAGAATGTTCAATGGATTTCTGCAGAAGCGAGGGATGATGGAATAAATATCAACATAGTTACGCACGGAGGAGCCAAGACATGAGATGATGTAGTAAGACAAGATCCATCCCAACACCAATGGGTGAAGAAGAATGCTGAACCACATAAGCAGTTTGATGTGTAGAATGAAAAGGAAATATTCAAGAAAGCCATAAAATAATTCTTGAACCAGACATTGCATCTACATCAACTACGCAACATACTCAGGATGTACCAACGTACAATATTCCTTCATCGCTGGATCACAATAATTAAGCACAACCCCTAGAATAAGTAAGTACCATAAAGACTTTTTTGCAATCCCGTGTTAAACTACTAAATGATCCATCATCTGTTAAAGTGTTAAAAAATATGTTAGAAAGATGTAACACAGATGTAGAGGGAAAGCTAGAGCAAAAAACAATTAATCATCTTCATACAAGGAGGAGCACAAACAAAGAGTTCAGACTGAATGCCAGCATTGGATATTTCGACATGGGGGATATTATACTAGATTTAGGCTCTGAAGTAAATGTGATACCCAAGAAGACATGGAAATGTATGGGAGAGCCCACATAAGGATATTCACCTGTTCAGCTGAAACTAGTAAATCAACACAAGGTTCTGCCAATTGGAAGACTAAAGGGCGTGAGAGTAGATCTGGATGGGGTGTGCACTAAAGACGATTTTGAAGTAATAGAAATAGAGGATGGCACAACACCTTATCTGACATTGCTTGGATTGGATTGGGAGTTTGACAATCATGTCATAATCAATTTGAAGATGAGGAGGATGGAATTTGAGTTGGGAGAGTACAGAGTCGTTGCACCACTAGACCCATCAGAAGGAGAAAGGTTTGTAGAACCCACTTGCTTAGACCTGGAGGAAATCAACCAGTTATACATAACCACCGCATGAGAAGAAGATTATGTGATTCCAACTAAATATGGGGTACTCGGTTGGAGAAGTATCACATCATGCACTTCAGACTCAGATACAGGGCTGGAGAATTGGCAACAAAGATTACATGAAGCATCCACAAGAAGGTGCGCAAGAATAGATCGTGGAGTAAGATGGGTAGGTACAGAGATAAGAGAACCTCCCAACTTTCATGGGGTGAATGACTTAGAATAATTCCTAACAAGATATGAATATGAAGTATTAGAGAATTAGATACTCTTAGCTATGAATATAACACTTAAGGAAACACCTCCAAGATGGTGGGCTACACACAAAGAGATAGTGAAGGACTGGTACCAATGTAAGAGATTACTGCGCATCAAATTTGGCGCAGGATAGGGACACAATAAAATGCAGAGATATGATGGAAAGGGGACACCAAAAAAACACTATGGAAATTGACACCACCAGAAGAATGGTCTCATCAGTTTATTCACACATTGGAAGGAATTCCAACAAACTGGTATGTAGACCAGGAATTACGCAGAGGCACTGCATAATGGAAAGCATTACAACAAAATTTTATAGTCAATTTCTCATTTGAAATTGAGAACCCCAACATGGATTCAACACTCAAACATATCAGAGGGGTAATATTCATTCAAGAACTAGAGGTTGAACTTATAACAGAGTATCAACAACAAAACATACAGACAATGAAAGAACTAATGTGATGCTATCATGTACATGAAGAAGCAACAGATGAAGATGAACCATACAACATTTGAAATTACATAAATTGAAGGAGAAAGAGAGGTGAAAGGTCCATCTCTAGAATCAAAAGTATTTTCCATGCCAATCAAGGTGAAGAAAGTAAATATTGGGACAAATGACAATCCCAAAATGGCCAGCATTGGAGATTACTGGGATGAACAGATAGTAGAAAGAATAACATAATTGTTGCGCGAGTACAATGACCTTCTCCTAACAACCTTTATAGAGATGAAAAACATAGTAGGAGAGCTAGGAGAGATGAAGATACCTCTCAAACCTGAGGCTATATCAATCAGACAACGACCATATAGATTGAACCCAACATATAAGAAGAAAGTAAAAGCAAAAATTGACAGAATGTTAGAAGCTGGTATCATAGAAACAATGGAGGAATTTGAATGGGTAAGCCCTATGGTAGTCCATGAGAAGAAGAAAGGAGGCATAAGGATATGTGTCAATATGAGGAATATGAATTATGCTTGCCTACATGACCCTTTTCCTACCCCTTTCACAGATGAAATATTAGAGAATGTAGGAGGCCATGAAGCATACTCATTCACAGATGGATTCTCAGGCTACCATCAGATCAAGATAGCTCCAGAAGACAGGTACAAAGCCAATTTTTCCACAAAATGGGGATCCTACCAGTACACAATCATGACTTTTGGACTGAAGAATGCACCAACAATATTCTCAAGAGTAGTCATAGTTTCATTCAAAGAATTCATCCATTAGTTTTTAGAAGTATATCTGGATGATTGGACAGTCTACAGTCTGTTGAAAGATCATGTAGAGGTATTAAGGATGATGTTGGAAACATGCAGGCAGTGTCAGATATCATTAAATATCAAGAAGTGCATCTTTGGGACACCTTTTGTGATACTATTGGGCCATATAGTGTGCAAACAAGGCTTGCTAGTAGAGCTTGCCAAGATTGCAGTGATTGCCAATTTACCACGACCAAAATCAGTACGTCAGTTGAGAGCAACATTGGGAAACACATGCTACTATAGGTAATTCATAAAAGGGTATGAACAGATCACTATGCCGATGGATAAACTGTTGAAAAAAGATAGTAAATTTCAGTGGAATGAGGATTGTCAATGGGGGTTGGACACTCTAAAAGAGAATATGGTAACACCACTGATACTAGTATTCCTAGATTGGGAAAATAAATTTCATGTGCATGTAGATGCATCATCCATAACACTTGGAGATATTCTGGTGTAGCTAGGAGCAGGAGAGTTAAACCATCCTATATCATTTGCAGGCAGAAAAATGTCAGAGTTAGAGCATTACTACAATACCACAGAAAGAGAAGGCCTAGCAATGGGATATGCACTCCATAAGTTCAAACACTATCTACTTGGGAAACATTTTAAAATGTTCACAGATCATTCTACCCTCAAATACATAGTCAATAAGCCAGTTTTTTTTGGGGGGGGGAGGATCTGTAGATGGTTACTGTTGTTTCAGGAATTTGACTTTGAAGTGATAGTCAAGACAGGGAAGTTGAAATAAGGATCCGACCATCTGTCAAGGATCACCAATGGAGAATAACCTACAAAGTCAGAGATAACTTCCCTAACGCACAGTTCTTTTCATTCCAATTAGCTGATGAATATTTTGCTGACATCATTCAATACTTGAGTACAGGGACTGCGTCACAAGAATTAAACACTATGTAGAAGAAAAATCTAGTAGTCAGAGCTGCAAACTATCAATTGATTGTATGACACTTATACAAGATGGGTGCATACAACATTTTGAGAAGATGTGTACTAGAAAATGAAAGGCCTAGGATTTTAGCAGAGGCTCATGAGGGAATAGCTGAAGGACATTATGCAGTAAAAGCTACCTTGTAGAAAGTATTGCGTATAGGACTATGGTGTCCGACCATTCACAGAGATGCAAAGGACTACTGCTAGAGATGTGATGTATGTCAAAGGGTTGGTAAACCTAATAGACGGGATGCGATGCCCCTAAGACCACAAGTAACCTTGAAAGTATTCAACAAATGGGAAATAGATTTTGTGGGACCAATTAATCCACCAACAAAGAGGTCAAGAGCAAGGTATATCATTAACGTGACAGAGTACTTAACGAGATGGGCATAAGCTGTAGAAATTTTAATACAAATTATGTATTGCCTGGATTCTCCTGATCTAACAATTATATGCCACTATTAAATACATAATCGCTTCTACAAATATTCTTGCAGAATTTAAAACATGATCGCCAATTGAAATATCAAGAAGAAAGATCAATCACACATAACACATATATTTTTACTGGGAAAGCATAAAGCTAAAAACCCCACTATCATATATTATGTATATATTATGGATCATGAAACAATCTCATACAAAACTCTAATCCAAGAGCTCTCAATACAATATACAATCGTCTCACATCGTCATACAAAAATTGGCAAATGCATGTGCCAATTTACTACCTCTAGACAACATGCCTCCTCTGTGCAATCCCTGTTGATGGAAATCCCTGCAATGAATGAATCCCTCTTGCCTAGGCTGCACAATCCTCATGGGCACATCCAATGTGTGTGTGGTTGCATGAGTGCACTCACTAATGTCACAACTGATAGTCAAACTGTCCATTTCACCTGTTATCTCAACTGGCTCTCCACTAGATCTAACATGCATGTAGTTAATAGTGGTAAACCTTCAGTTGCATGTGAGATCACTGATTGGGAATTAATTCATAATTAATTCACTGATCTCTCACTAGTGTAAGTTCAATCACAACTAGTACAACTGAGCTTAACTCACTTAACTGAGTTAAACTACTTTACAACTCACATAACTACACATATAACTTTGTTACAACTTCGAATCACTTAGTTACAACTAATTCGACTTGCATGTCCTACCAGTCAACCTTTGAACTCGAATTTCCTATAGCTAAGTGATTTTCCACTTCAGTTTCCAAGTGCTCATTGAGAATAGATTAATATTTATTTTCCAACAATTATTAAGGGATAATAATAGTCGACATACATCTATAAATAGAATCCGCTCACCATCTATAAATAGAATTTGCTCATCATCTAAAAATAGAATTCCACCTAAAATTAGCCCGAGGCTCCATCCTAGTGTAGGTGCATAATTTTCACTAGGATCTTCTTGTTGAATCTCAACACTCCCTCTCAACAAGAAAGGGATTATACTTCACCCCGATCCTCTCTCTGTGGTATTCGAATTTTCTCCTGGTGAGCTCCTTCGTCAGAATGTCTGCATCCCGATCTTCCGTAGGAATGTACCGAAGCAACATGATCTTCTGCTACACACAATCTCTGATATGATGATACTGGATATCTATATGATTAGATCTATCATGAAACACATGATTAATCAAGAGTTTAATGCAACTATGATTATCACAATGAATCACTGTCGGATCTAAACAAGAACCAAACCAACCAACCAAGATCTTTCTCATTCAGATAGCCTGACATGAAACTTGAATCACTTCCATGTATTCTGCTTCCATTGAATTGAGTGCCACGGATCTCTATTTCTCACTGTACCAATAAATAACTGTAGATCCGATACTAAATATCCCCCCAGATGTGCTTTTTCTGTCCGTTGGGCTGCCCACCTAATCTGCATCCGTGAAGCCATGCAACTCCACCTCATTTGTCTGTCTGTACCATAATCCATACTCAGATGTGCCCCTCAAGTATCTCAGGACATGCTTACCCACCTTCCAAAAGAGCTTGGTAGGCTTAACCATCGCTTGACTCAGCTGGTTAACCGCATAGAAAATGTCCAGTCTCGTGTTCGCTAGATACATTAGAGAACCCACTAGATGTCGATAGACAATATCATCCACTACCTCTCCAGAAGTAGCATACTCTTTCCTCTAGTTTCCTAGAAGAGGAGTATCCATGGGTTTGCAGCCCTCCATGTGAAACTTACCCAATATCTCCCTTGCATACTTGCTTTGAGACACAAAAAATTCACCATCTCGCTGCCATATTTCCAATCCAAGGAAATAATTGAGGAGGCCCATATCCTTCATATTGAACTCCTTTGCAAGGTCCTCCTTGCATGAGTGTATTAACTGCTCATCACCAGTTAGTATTAAATCATCAACATAAAGAACATTGATTAAAATCTTACCCTCCACCACAATTTGGTATAGGTTTGCATCCGCTTCACTTTGGTGAAGCCCAGTCCAGTGAAATAGCTGCCTATCCGAGTGTACCAAGCACAGGGTGCTTGCTTCAACCCATTTCTGATGGATGGCTCTGCATGAGTGGATTGATCCACTCCATGAACCTCCTCATGTGGCTGATCCACATCTTGAGGTTCATCTTTGGGAACCAACAATTCCTCCTCCACATGCAAGTCTAGCTCCCTCTCAAGCGACAACCACATGGCTTTCCCCTCATCGAATTTTATATCCCGTCGCACAAAAGTCATCTTACTGTTAGGAAAATACACACGATGATTATCGGGTGTTTCTATGTACCCCAAAAATATCCCAACTTCAGCAGTCGGCTCTAGCTTCTTCCTGGTGTTCTTGGTCACATGCACATAAATAGATGAGCCAAAAATCTTAAAGTGAGAAACATCCGGTTTCTTACCAGTGAAAGATTCTTCAGGTGTACTCATGCCAAGTACTCTATGAGGACAACTATTTTGCACATAAACCACAATGTTTTATGCTTTCGCCCACAAATTCATTGGTAGGCCCTGATCATGCAACATTGCTCGTGTCGCACCCACGATCATTATGTTCTTCCTCTCTGCGACCCCATTTTGCTGTGGGTTATGAGGTGCTATGAGTTCTCTTCGAATTCCTTCTTTGCTGTAGAAGTATTTGAATTCATTAGAGATGTATTCTCCACCATTATCGCTCCTCATAGACTTCACTTTCTTCCCCGACTCTTTCTCCACCAATGCTTTAAACTCATAGAACTTTGAGAATGTTTGATCCTTCTTCTGCATGAAGAAGATCCAACATTTACAAGAAAAGTCATAAAAAAAAAAACATAATACTTATGTTTTTCTATTGAAGCAACCGAGAATGGTCCACACATGTCTGTGTGAACTCTCTCCAGGATCACCGAAGCACAGTTCTCCTTTTCATGAAAGGTGGAATTTACATACTTTGCCATGGTGCAACCCTTGCACTGATCTAACTGAGCAAATGTTCCCATTGGAATTCCAGTAGATATTTGCTGCATGATTTTCAAGGCTCTATGATGAAGATGGCACAATCGCATGTGCCATAATTCGCCCTCATCCCAACTCACCACTCTTTCTACCTTTCCCATCATGGCAACGCAACCATCTACCTCCAACTTGTAGAGATTCTTAACTCGAATCCCTATCTTCTTGACTTGACCTGTTGTTTTATGTCACAGAAAAACTTTTCCATCACTGAAAACAACGTCACAACCTTTGTCCTCCAACATTGCAACTGAGACCAAGTTTTTCTTTAGACTTGGAACATGCATAACATATTTCAATTGAAATGGTTTACCTGCCTCCCTCTGAAAGGTAATGGTACCAATTCCAGTCGCACTGTATCATCCATCGTCACCCATATCTATATGCATTTTGAGATCTTTCTCCTCCAAGTCACTGAAAAGCTCCTTATCTCCCGTCATGTGGAAGGAAGCACCACTATCCAAATACCACACCGATCCCAATGCACTTTATGCCATGCATGCAATCAAGGAGAAGTCAATTTCAAATTGCGAGGCAAGGGCCTCACCATCTACAACTCCAACAACCTTCTTGTTCTTCTTCTTCTGCAGACAGTTAGTAGTGAGATGCCCATGTTTGTGATAGTAAAAACACTTCATTTTGGACAAATCCATATTCTTGCCTTTAGAATCAGATTTTGAATGGAATTTATTCCCCTTCCCTTTCCTTTCCTTGGAAGCCAAAGCAAAATCCTCTTCATCATCATGTTTTGATGAAGAGCCATCTCTAGTGTTCTGTCTGAACTCCTCCTGTGCTAGATCCAACCATAGTTGTTCCCAATCTGGAAAATTTTCCCTTCCATTGAAAGAGTCTTGATAATTGTGCCAAGTCTTGGGAAGTCCTAGGAGAGCCAAGCTCACCAAATCATCATCAACGACTATTATTCCCACACTCCCCAGCTCATCTCGACATTGGAAAAACTTCATGAGATATTTTGGAATGGAGTCGCCCTTCTCCATCTTGATCTTCCCGAGTTTATCTTTGAATGCCAATTTCCTATGGTCACTGCTGTTTTGGAATAGATCCGTCAAAGCCTTCCACATTGCATATGGTGTGGATTTCCCATGGAGTTTTGAAACAATGTGGTCTCGTACTCCCTCCAATAGGATCCTCCTCGCCTTTGCCACTTTCTTTTTCCATGCATCAAGATTTGCAGCGTCTGCAAAATTTGGCTTAGGAACATCCTTGTCAATGAATTCCTTCAAGCCATTGTCTTTGAGTACTGCCTCCATCCTATCCTTCCAAGAAATGTAGTTCGAGCTTCCCTCGATTGAATACTCTAACTCAAGACATTGAAATCCATTTCGATCTTGAATCAGCTGTAGCACCAAGAAAGTCTTTCTGCAAATTCGAATTCTATCCAATCACAAACTCAACTTCTGTAATTTTCTGCGCTCTGATATCATGTAGAATTTTTTATACAAATTATGTATTGCCTAGATTCTCCTGATCTAACAATTATATGCCACTGTTAAATACATAATCTCTTCTACAAATATTCTTGCGGAATTTAAAACACGATCGCCAATTGCAATATCAAGAAGAAAGATCAATCGCACATAACACAAATGTTTTTACCGAGAAAGCATAAAGCTAAAAACCCCACTATCATATATTATGTATATATCATGGATCATGAAACAATCTCATAAAAAAATCTAATCCAAGAGCTCTTAGTACAATATACAATCGTCTCACATTGTCATACAAAAATTGGCAAATGCATGTGCGAATTTACTGCCTCTAGACAACATGCCACCTCTGCGCAATCCTCGCTGATGGAAATCCTTGCAATGAATGAATCCCTCTTACCTAGGCTACGCAATCCTCATGGGAACATCCAATGTGTGTGTGGTTGCATGAGTGCACTTACTAATGTCACAATTGATAGTCAAACTGTCCCTTTCACTTGTTATCTCAACAGGGTCTCCACTGGATCTGACGTGCATGTAGTTAACAGTGGTAAATCTTCAGTTGCATGTGAGACCACTGATTGTGAATTAATTAATAATTTATTCACTGATCTCTCACTAGTGTAAGTTCAGTTACAACTAGTACAACTGAGCTTAACTCAGTTAACTGAGTTAAACTACTTTACAAATCACATAACTACACATATAACTCTGTTACAGCTTCAAATCATTTAGTTACACCTAATTCAACTTGCATGTCCCACCAGTCAACCGTTGAACTTGAATTTCCTATAGATAACTGATTTTCCACTTCATTTAACTATTTCCAAGTGCTCATTGAGAATAGATTATTATTTATTGTCCAACAATTATTAAGGGATAATAATAGTCGACATACATCTATAAATAGAATCCGATCACCATCTATAAATAGAATTTGCTCATCATCTAAAAATAGACTTCCACCTAAAAATAGCCCGAGGCTCCATCCTAGTGTAAGTGCATAATTTTCACTAGGATCTTCTTGTTGAATATCAACAGAAGCAACACCAGTAAAATATTGCAGCGCATAGACATCATGGCACTTCATTTTTGAGCAAGTGATCACTAGATTTGGATGCCAAAGGATTTTGATGAGTGACCAAGGCACTCACTTCATCAATAGTACTATCAAGGCTATGAATTAAGAGTTTTAAGTCTATCATCAAAAGAATACACCATATCACCCTCAAGCAAATGAAATAATGGAAGCCTTTAATAAGATCCTAGCGAATGCATTGACAAAGATCTGCAATGTCAACATAGATGATTGGGATTTGAAGATACCAACGATATTATGGGCATACATGACTACATGGAAAAAACTAATAGGGCAGACACCATTCAGGTTGGTGTATGGACAAGAAGCAGTGGTGCCATTAGAATTTTTGGTACCGAGTCTGTGTGTAGCATCAATCACCTACATGATAGAATGAGGCACAATACAAGAAAGGCTAAGTCAACTGATGGAGATGGAAGAAGATAGGATTCTAGTAGGATTTCACTAAGAAGTACATAAAGCAAGGGACAAAGCTTGTCATGATAGACATATTAAAGGAAATATTTTCAAGGAGGGAGACCTAGTCTTGGTGTATGACAATAAATTTCTTCAACACCCAGGAAAATTCATAATGCATTGGTTGGGACCATATGAAGTGAAGACTGTCACAGATGGGGGAGCAATATAGTTGAAAGATTTAGGAGGTACAAAACTCAGAGGAATGATCAATGGGAGTCGATTGAAACTCTATAGGGACAATCGACCTCCTAGTACTTAGAAATTTACCATGTAGTAAAGAAATATGTATATAGTGTATTACAGTTGAAAAAAAAAAGATGAAGACTGCACAAGACATCAAAAGACTGCGTGCAAAATAAATGGGGTTATCGCGCCAGACATCAAAATACTGTGCACAACAAAAATGGACATAGCACGATGAAAAGAAAATGCCCACGCGTAACGACTAAACGACATATCACACACTTAGAAAACTCAACACACTGGAAAAAGGACTGACAGTTAGAAAAGGCAAAAATTTGAAAAATGACGGTTACGACGAAAAGGGGACAACTAGCAGCTATTATGGTTAGAAAAGGAGGAAATTTCAAAAATGGCGATTACGACAGAAAGGCGCCAACTGGAAGCAATTATGAAATTCAATGCAAAAGTAGGAATAAAGCGCCATTACATTAATCAACGTTGGGGAAAATTCTCTGAGAAGCTTCGTGAGTTGCCTATATAAAGGGGAAACATGGGAAACATAAGACTCATTGTGAAATCGTGAAGTTGTAGAGAAATAGAACATGCAAAGAAAAAGTAAGTTGACACAGAGCGAACCAGTGCAGACTTAGTCGACAGAAATGAACCAGTACCCACGATGGCACGATGAAAGATGGGTGCGTTGAGCCAAGCATGGAGGAAAACATGAAGTAGTAGGGCACCATGAGAGGCAGCAGAGCTCAGACAGGAAACCAAACAACCCGAGGAATTTGTTGACGTCGACACAATTCATTCGTTGTTTGAAGCTCCCATAGACCCTACGCTAGTGGTGGAATAAAGGAAAGGTCCAACCGCATCGGCCATGGAAGTCGAACCGACCAACAACGCACAGGGACATCCCACGCATAACACAAGAAACCCACTAGATACCACGATGGCTGAAGGAGTCCAACAGGTGAATAGACAAGTTATTGTGTTGATATAGGTGATAGTACCCGAAACCACACAACAATAGGAGGGTCTGGTAGAGGATATCATTGGTCAGCCAGACCCTGATGTAGAAAGAAGACAGATGGAGGTGGGGTCCTCAATTCACTAGAAAAAACAAAAGGGAAAAAAACCTATGGCACAGTCTTCATGCAGGAATACTGACGCAAGAATTGTGCTCCCACTCATTCCACAAGGAGTGAAAACCACACCAACACTGCTAGGTTGTGTAGAGAAACTAAGGTACTCAGACCACGATGTGGCCGATGCAAGAAAATTCCCCGAATTTTTGCAGCAGGTCTACTTGGAAAGTATAGGGATAGGGCCCTTTGGAGACCCCATCCTACAACCAAAGCCATGGGCAGCTGGCCTAGGAAACACTGGGATCCTCAACCTGTTGGAGATTCCTCACTTTGGAAGGGGGAAATAGGTGAACAACTGCATCAAGCAATTGATAGAGGTCCTCCATGGAGGATTCCTCTGGATGGAACAAATCATCTCCATAGACGTAGAGATAATAGTAGCAATCACATGACTACCATCAATGGGTGAGAACCCCACACATTACCTGGATGAGAAAACCAAGGAGAAGGCACTCACTGAATAAAGGAAGAGGACATACAAAACATAGAGGGAGTCATGTGGCATAATTATCAAAAATATTAGTGATGTCGCGACATAGATGGCCACTAAAATCATGGCTTGTAAAATGGTGCAAAAATGTCGCAAGGAAGAAGTCCCTGCTGGGGTTGTCTCAGTTGCAGTGCAATGTGCAAATGGCATGTCGCTCAAATGGGCCCCTTACCTACTCAATTTGTTCATGGAGGACTGCAAAGATGCGCTGTACCTCGACACAGAGTTCCACTACTCGTGGCTACTCATGCTGATCATGCTGATGGGGTGGAGAGAACCCCCATATTCATACTTCTGCAGCCGAATAGGTCGGTGTCGCACAACATGATACACATCGTTGGGGAGAAACTCCAACCCCAAGCAAAGAAGAACAAACAAGGGTACCTTTTCTAGGTACTTTACATAGATACATGAGTGTATAGCCAATACTTAGCGAATAACCCCAGAGGTAGTTGCACAGTTCCAAGACATCGCCAACTTCAAGGCATCCATGCACAACATGTGGATCCAAGTGCGCATGCATCCAGGAAAGAAGTGGCTTCAACTGAGATATTGCGTCACAGAGGAAGACGTAGAAAAGGCCATGAGAGATTGGCTTGACGACCGGAAGATCCCAGTATTACATCAGGAAGTACTTAAGGGCACAGAGGTGGACGTAGGGAAAGCCAATAAACCTACAGGAGACAAAGCTACGCCCAAAAATCTGAAACCAACACAGAAGTCGTTGCATCAAAATAAGGGGGACGCAACAAAGAAGGACGTGTAGGTAGGAAAGAAGGACATTGCCTCACAACAAAAATAACAAGGAGCGGGGGCTACGGGAACACAGGGAACCCCCTTAGCATCTAATCCCCAAGATCCAGTGCCACCTAAGTGACCAATTTCATAGACAGGAGGAATGCACAAGAAGGAAAAGGTGAATAAAGCGCCACTACACAATCAGAGAGGATGATGCTGAACTCATGGCTAAAAAGGTGCGAAACCACATCGCTGAAGACTTTGAGGAAGCGAAGAACCAAAGGGGGCATATACAAGACGATCTAGTTGGCATAAAGCAGGTCCTCGAGCAAATCAGAACCGCGTAGAGGTATGAAATGGGAACAAAATCCTTCCCCAAGGGAGACACATCAACGGCGATAAGGACTACACCACAAACATAACAGACTATTCACACAACTGCGTAAGCGAGTCCAACATTTAGAATAACAAATGACATGCTACATATGGATGAAACCGCAACATAGATGCCACTAAAAGAGTTGGCCCATGTCGACATGGTATTAGCTAAGATACCAACAAAGGCACTGTACAGACTCCAAGTTAGCGTCGCGCAGGAGGTGTAGTCATGCATGAGGACAGATGCAACATAACTGTAGGAAATTAAAAATGACAAGGAAGAACTGGAGCTCATGGTCAAACAAGTAAAGTTCGATACCAAATAACAGAAAGAGTGCGCAAATAAAATTGAACAGGGAGTGACAACAGTCTACAGGAACCTTTTGGACAATGCGTAGGCTGAGAGTCCAAGTACAGAGGAAAAAATCAATCAGATTGTCCAAACCACGACCAATATAGGAAATAGATTGAGGAAATGAAGGAAAAATTAACTCCAACGACTCCACCTAAGGTTAGGGAGCAGAGGAAAGCAGAACCTGCACTCCAACTAGCAGAGTTGGAGAAACAAGTCAATACAACAACATAATTGTTTGACAGAACAACACAACTTTAGACAGTGCTAAAGGAAGATGAGTAGGTCTAGTAGTGGGACTAGGAGGAAGAGGGGATAAATTCCGAAATCCAGGACCTCAAGCAGAGGTAGAAGACGATGGGCATCACTGAGTGTTTAAAAGGAACACATGAGATGAAGAGATTGCAGGCTGAACTAAATATGGTGCAGGGGGACAAATAGGAGAGACAGGTGCAGATGGAACCCCTCCAAGAGAAAGAAACATAAATGATCGCGCAGTTGGAGGCAGAGAAGAAGAATATGGGGCAAACATATGCAGAATGCACAACAATGGTTCAGGAGGAAGTCACAACGCAGAACTTAGAAGCGCTTATAGAAAAGGCCGCGTAGGTTCAAACACGAGGAAGGGGACAGGCAGACAAGTTGCACAGTCTAGCAAAGGCTTTCAAGGGAGTGTGCAGTGCTTAGGTGGATTGGGATGAGCCACATATTAGTGTTGGGAGCCTGTTGGGCACAAACCCATTTTGGAGTAAAGACTAATTTTGGAGAATAAATCAGAAAGAAGGAAAAGACAAATGGCAGGAAAAGCAACACATGCAAGGTAAATGTGTATGCAGAGGAGGAAAGCATGTGAGGCACGCATGCAAGAATACCTAACCATGCTAGGGTTAGGGTTTTGGTAAGAATATGTAATGACTGGTAAGCCAAAAGCATGTATAAATAGGTACCTAGGAGGTCTAGGTCGGGGTTCTAAGTTGGATGTCATGTTGTTGGTCATTGTTACTATGTTGTTTGAATATTGAAGGAATGTAATTCCAATCTATTTTCTAAGCTATTGAGATAAGGAGAGAAAATAAGGTAGATCTTGAGGGTTAGATCACAGGCTAAGGAGCCTGGTGTGATCTAGTCCACCTCATTGTATATCTCGACCTGTTTTGATGGAGAGTTGTAAAGCGTGAGGCACTGTAGTTTTTGGAAACATAATAATAAAATAGCAGAGTAGCCAAATCTTTGTGGACGTAGCCTAGGAGGGGTGAACCATGATAGATCATGTGTTATGTGATTGAATGCTGTGTATATCCTTTGTTGTTAATGATTATATGTTAGAAAAAATGTATGAATGACTTAGTTAGATCGATTATTTTACATGCATGAGTAAGAATGAAAGGTCAATCAAGATAAGATGAATATTAGATTAAACAAATGAAGATAACAGAGGTTAATTCCAGATCCCCACTCATTCCCAGGCTGCAATCACTTGAGCGTTGCAACCACCCATAAGAACTATCTCGGGTGAGACTGCGCAATGCATTCTGTGTGCTGTGTTTCCTTTTGGTTTACCAGGAGGGTTGGTAGTTTTAGAGGGGTTTTGTTGGAAACCATAGTAGACTTGAACCTGGGTTAGCCCAAGAATGGTAGCAAGGATGAAGTATAAACAACACTTATAGAGGATACATGGATTGATAAATTCAAGGATGAAGTATGAAGCCTTCGATTAAGCATGACCATGGATGGATTTAACTCATATTCTCTTTAAAAAACCAACTATTTTGAATGTCCAATGGTAGTGATAAATAAAAATATACCTCCATGGTTGTTTGTGAAAAATGGACGTCGGGTCTTTTAATCACCTTTCGAATTTTTTAGAAAGACAACTAAAAGACTTTGCATTTAATTATCAATCCAAGGTTCGTATGGAACTTGTGAACTGACGTACACTGTATATGCAGGAACAAATATTGTTTCTATGTGTTGTAGTCATAGTATCAATAATTACATTTGTAGTCAGAGTATAGAAAATTATCAAGCTCTGGCAAGGATCTACATAAATCCACACTTGCAGGAATTGAAAGCACACTTTTGCAAAAAAGTAAATACCACACTTGTAGGAATTGAAAGCACACTTTTGCAAAAAAGTAAATACCACATTTGCAGGAATTGAAAGCACACTTTTGTAGAAAGTAAATATCACACTTGCATGAAAGTAAATGTTACAATTGCAGGAAAGGAAATCACACTTGTAGGAAAGGAAATGTCACACTTGTAGGAAAAAAAATCACGCTTGCATGAAAGGAAATCACACTTGCTGAAAATAAATCGCACACGTTGAAGGGAAATTGATTAACTACTTGTTGGAAAATAAATTAACTAAGTCCTCGAAATCAGATCCCAATCCTTGCCAAGATGATCCATGTCATTACCTAGACTAACAAATATAGTCATCACGTTAAGCATAGTTATTCAATGGCATGAAAGAATGCAACCCAATCTAAAATGCATTTATCAGAACCAAATGAATAAATGAAATCCAACATGAGTACTTAATTGCATAAATATATAAACACAATCTCACATGAGTAATCTAATTACAAGAACAAATTGAATCAAGAAACCAGTAACAAAATAAAATAAAATAAATCCTACGTGAATTCATAATGAAATTACACAACAAGAAATCAAAGAAACCATCTAAACTACAAGGCACTCTGTTTTATTGGAGTGGGCCCCGCCTCCATAAAACAGAGTGTTGATATTATTCTACATCAACAATTACAACATAAATTAATTAAATTAATTAAACTAATCAAAAGAAGTCAATCTATTACAAATATGCAAGGAAAATAAATTAAATGAATTAATTAAATCACACACTATGAAAATTATAAAACCACAATTAAAATAAAAAGTGATTGAATATATTTTGCTAACAATTAACACATAATAAATAACTCCAAGTTTTTTTGCGAACAATTAGCAAATAATAAATAACTCCAAGATCTTTTGTCCAAGAATTCCAAGATTCTTGGTTAACCACTCAAACTAATATTATTAATGATTCCAAGATTCTTTCCATATCCAAAATGGTTGCTGATGGTCCAAATCCATGGCACAACCAAGAGTAACAACAAATCTTAAGAAATTAATTTCTCAAAAAGTACAATCTAGGTTGTTGAGATATTTTGAGGATAAGCATGTTTTAACTCAATAAAACCTCGTACAAGAAATCAACAGTGACAACATAGGAGTATCAACAATGACAATGTAGGAGTAACAACAAACATAGTAGCATCATACAAGAAATCTCAAGTACCCACATCATGACTCTTTAGTTGTAGGAGTAACAACAATGACAACTAGTTTTGCAACAATCACAGACTAAATCATGTTTTAAAGATAAATGCAAGATATGTTATTTCGCTAATATTTAACAATAATTCATATGAAATAATAAAGACATACAATGGAAAACACCTTGGTTCTAAATCCCGCATATAAGCATTAAAATGGATTAATAAGCATTAATACAAGGTTATGGGTAAGCAAGAAGGGATTGAAAATAGGGAAAGAGGATGTAAAAAAGATGACAATTCCATGGCCCAACAATGGACATCTTTTGTTGGATATTATAGTCCATATTGAAAGACAAGTGAAGAGAATGGATGTCTAATTCGTAGCCATTGATCAATGAATTGAAACAATTATGGGTAGGGATACATGTATATGATGTATCAAGACCCCATCTCAATAGAGAGGTCTTTTACATTATATGGCATATGTGCATACACCACACATAATTATTTAGGAGTAGGAGTTTGATTTGGTAATCATGTTGATTGAATTGCTTATATTTGTAACGTTATTTGACATCTGAGTATGTAAGTTTCCACAGTTAGTCACAATGTTGGAGAATTTTCTAGATAAAAATCGTGCATGAGATTTGGAATCGTGTACGAGATATGGTGTGCCCAAGCATGCGATTTGATGTTTGCAGGCTTATTGGAAATCCAAACGGACTGGAAAATTCATCTGAAAAATTCATCTCAATTTTTGCTTGTGTTTGTTGCAGTGTGGGCGACGAAGAAGGAGTTGATTACATTAGATTCAAATTGTCTTCACATTACGTGCAGATCGAAGAGAACAAAACCCTAATTTTCATAATGATAAGACAATGAAGGCTTATTTAAAAGTAGAAGAATGATCCAATGAATGACTACAAAGATATTTTTCATTGTAAATTTCTATATATTATTTTATCCCTCGGGCCAAGGCTGGGACTATAGCTTTCTCTTGGTGGTCAACCATGGTTGACCGCCTATTAACCCGTGCATTTTGATTTATTAATTTGTGTATTTTGGAGTTCCATAAAATATTTCGCAACCAATTACTTAACTTATTTTCACAATATTTTTAAAATTTATTTTTTTAAAATAAAATCTATTTTTGGAATTTTTGAATTTTTGAGTTTTAATTTTTGATTGGCCAATGCATCTTGATAAGACATAATTTCATATGGTATGTTTAATATATTTTTAGTATTTTTCACATTTATAAAATAATTTGAAAATAAAAAAATTGAAAAATTGACACGCACTGACATGCAAGCATGTAGGTTCTTGGCAGCACAATCTCCATGAAAACCCTCCACATTGACCTCCATCGACTGCTCCACGAATACACACGGTGCATTTGGTCCCAACAACTGGAGTGGAACATCCAGCCTCAGTGGGCGTTTCCTCTTGAACAGAGACGAAGGGCCCTTGTCGACAATAAAGGGGGACCTGCAGAAGATGAAGACCGAGGGAGAATTTCCTGCTACAATGCAAGCCATGTTCACAATCTGCGGAGTCTGTTATCGCTATTTCAATTCAATAGTTTGTATCTCTCAGAGCCTGTTCAGACGTGTTATTTTCCTATCAAGAATAATAAGAACAATAAAGGTAAGACGTACCAGGTTTCAAATCCTATTTTATTGTTAGCGCTGTGGCATAGCCCACAAAACCATTCGCTATTGCAATAGTTGAATAATATGCAGTTGTAGTGGCACTATCTCTTGAAGAACTTCACTTATTGGTTGACATTGCATGTATCTTCATCAATTGGACCACAGAACTAGTCGTTGTTTCTGACATCTCAAGTTTATAAAGCTCTGGAGAGGATTTGTGCTGTGCAAGGGCTCAGGATTGCATTATACGCCAAATAATCAAATTCATGGGAAAAATACTTCTCACAACCATTCACTCAGCTAGGAGACTCTTCTTCGTGCAAAAACGCCGACAATGCATCCATATTTGAGTGGGTAGGATGAGGATCAATGTTTGCGTACAAGTCACGTTAAGACCTATGGCAGTTGCTCGAATCTTTTTGGTTGTACAAAAATGCATATTGGCCGCCACTTATCATGTCATTGTGTAAGTTTTGTGGAGGAAAATGACAAGAAAAGTTGGTATCCTCCCAAAGATGTTTTGAAGGGCTTCTTGGCGGTGTACGTCGGGGATGCCCAACTGGAATAGATGCGGTTTGTGATCCCTGTCTTCTATTTCAACCATCCACTCTTCATGACCATGGTGGATTTTATTGATTAGTTGTTCAATTTTCAGGACATTTTGTTTGATAACAATGATGGAATTATGGAGTATGCTGGGAATACATGGACTGCTCTTTGGCCCGGCGATGGAAATCCTGGGATTCCCCTGGTGGACCACCCCTCCTCTCGGTCGATGTTGCTTATGTCCGGTGGACGACCTCTATCGTAAGATGGGTCATCAGTTGGGAACGAATCCTTCTTCCTACAACCCCTGATCCTCTTTACCCCTACTAACGGTCCTCTGGCTAGGTGGCGCAACTCAGATTTGGTCGTCTTCTTAGATGGCACCACCGTGTCTTCAATAAAAAATTTATATCTTAATTGTGTGGGGCTCTCTATACTATAATTGTAAGGGAGGAGAAATTTTTCGAGACGGAAGAAGGGAGAAAAAACATTACCTAGGAATTGAAATTGGCTCTCTTTTGAGCTTCAGGGTTTAGTGGTAGGAATTGAACTTGGCTCTCTTCTGAGCTTTGGGGTTTAGTGGCAGTTATTCCATGGTCCAGTCCTTGAGTAGAGAGGTTATGTATGCCTCCACACACTATCCATGCAGGAACAAATATAACAAGTGGCGAGCTAAATCGGTTTTGAATGCCAAGTACACTGGATAGTTTCGATGTACATATTAAAAAAAGTTATCTTAAATAATGAGCTTTAATCATTTCAAAACACCTTTCATTAAGTTTAGAATGATTGAATATGAAAAACGTTGTTGTATTATTCCTGTTGACATCTTAGGCTTCTTTTGACTAGGTTTAACATCATGAAGTACAAATTCTTGATATTTATTGTGTTCTTGGAATGTTTGAAATAACATCATACATATATTAGTGCTGGTGCTTATGTTGTTATCTCTCTAAGCAAACTGCAACCATTTAAAAACTTTTATTATTATTATTTGTGATCGAATCACAACCATATAAAAACGTTCCTAGTGGAGAGATGAGCAATCAATCCTGAGAAATGATTAATCAATTCCCACTCATGATCAATCAATTCTCAGACAAAACATTTGGAACCCGAAAATGATATGAGTGATTGCCCAGGCGTTCTCAGGATATATTGAGACAAATATGTGCTCCATACAACGTGTGTGTAAAGAGAAAGAATCAATGTAGAAGAGATGGACCACATGGAATGGACAACATGACACTTGAGCTTCGACCATCTTTACGTAAACATTATATCTCGGTTACAAAATTTATGTCACTGCCATACATAGTGTTTCTTTACCTGTTGGTTCAACATACTCCAATATCAATGATCATACCATATATCTATTATTTATAGCATTAAACATATATTAGTGGTCGATTCTAATGTTCTCTCTGTCATCGAACCACAAGAATATAAAAACTTTTCTATGTGTGATCGAATCACAACCATATAAAAATGTTCTTAGTGGAGACATGAGCAATCAATCCTCAAACAAGATTAATCAATCCTCACACACGATCAATCAATTCTCAGACATAACTTTAGGAAGTCGAAAATGATATGAGTGCTTTCCCAGGCATGCTTAGGATATATTGAGACAATGATATCCTCTATTCCTGCCATACTGCGTGCATGTAAAGAAGAAGAATCAATGGACACGATATGGAATGGGCAGGATGCCGCTTGAGCTTCGACCATCTTCACGTAAACATTGTATCTCGGTTATGAAATTGACAATCCATTATAAGAGATAAATCTATTCTCTTGCTCACTCTAATAATCACTAATATAATTTAACGAGTGGAAAGCTGACTATGTTCTAATTATTAATAGTTATCTTACCTTATAATGATCTGTGCGATTTTGAGACTTGTTCACCGTATATATAGTGTGATGTTCAATTGCCTCCCATTACTTTCAGAGAAATTAGTGATTTCTTATATTTTTCATGAGCGAATAATTTATTATAAAAAAAAAGGTTCGTAAATAGGGTTAGGGTTACGACAACGGTGGTTAACAATATGTATTGTTATTTTTACAAAGACAACTTAACATCTTGAGAAATGGAAACTTATAGAAGAATAGATTTCCATTTGTAATTACAAGTGTTGTAAAAATAAAGTGGATCAAATCCTGTCTTGTATGATTTATTTGGAACGTAATTTCTTTATTTTTTCAGAACGGAAGGTGAACTGGAAAATTTTAAGTGTATTTCTTATGAGAATCAAATTCATAATAACCATGATGAACTAAGATTTGATTGATAAAATTAGGGTTAACTGTATTCAATTAGAATCTGATATCAAATAAAGATTGATCACTCTTCCTTGAGGATTAAGGAGAGCACTAAATAAAGATGTCTCTTAGCCAAAGGGATACGAAGGATGTTAATACGATTCATCAAAATTAAATCAATGGTGCTTAGCCAAAGGTACAAAGGTTGTTAATACTGTCCATCAACATTAATAAATAAATTAATTAGCATGAAGACGTTAGTATGTACCTTAATTATGAGTTAATTAGTAGTGTTATTGTTATCCATCATTGGTACATTTGTCTTTTTGTTTGCTAGCTTGTAGTGTGGTCTAAGAAACAACTATCAAGGGTAATTTAAGTTGTCAAAATTATTCTAGGAAATCTCTACACCGAGCTAGAAAAAACAATCTATTATATGGATGAAATTGGGAGCATGTGTTTGTAGCAATGCGGTAATGGTGAGTTTAAAGAAATGTAAAAACACTTTTTTAATCAAAGTAAAATATGGTATTAGAGTAGTTGTGGAGGAACTGGTGATCACAAATTTCTGTCGATTAGTGCTTGGATGCATATGGATCTTAAATGTATGTGGTTGGGTATAATTTGCTTATGAGTTGAAAGAGTGGTTGCTTTAAACATTAGCAAAGCCTTAAAGGCAATGCACTAACCAACTAAGCCCATTACTGCAGTAGTGTGCCCACATAAGTCATAATGGCCACCATGGTTTCCCCACTTGGTAGTCCTCATAACGACCACCATGGTTTCCCCACTTGAGAGTTTGGACTTTGACTTTGAACTCATGCTGACTGGTACAATTCTCTCAGTTCCATTGTTTTTAAGTCCAAAAATGTCTATTTTAGCGCAACTTAGATCCAGGTAAACCTTACATGCCACCTCCGTGCCCACATAAGTCATAATGACCACCATGGTTTCCCCACTTGGTAGTCCTCATAACGACCACCATGATGTCCCCACTTCGTAGTTTGGACTTCGACTTTGAACTCATGTTGACTTGTACAATTCTCTTAGTTCCATTGTTTTTAAGTCCAAAAATGTCTATTTTAGTGCAACTTAGATCCAGGTAAACCTTACAGGCCACCTCCTTGCGCTGATATCTCCTGTTAAGGCTGGAGATGTGCACAAACAATGGGAACCTAAACATTGAATGCATGCATGATATGATAGTATACACAGAATCAAAATTCCATTTGGAAAGGTTGCAAAACTAACATTCTCAAGATGGAACAGACATGATTCGAGGGAAATACAGACACTAAAAGCATACATACGCAAGCAACCCAAAATATTCCTCAAGGATTTCAAAATCAAACCAACAAAGCTAACTAGGTTGGAAAACATTCTTTCTTGATTAGATGGGCCAGTCCCACCAACAAAATGGAGACCCCACATTAGCTGATTGATCAAGTAGAACAAAAAAAATCTTCTAATGAAATGAAGGCCATTTATAGCCCAAAAACCACTTGATGAAGTGTTTAGAATGGATGCCTATAACAAAAGGAATCCTACATAAAGGCCTGATAGGGATATTTTTTTCTTCGAGATGTGAACTACCCAGTAGCCACAAACCTTCAAGTCTATTAACCTGCAAATTATTGCATCAAATAATCAATCCTTCTAATGGGGAACAAACCCTGCATATCACATGTCATCACGTATGAGCAACCTGAATAAAAACCTTTAAGAGAAGGACAATTTACAACCCAAAATCATTGAATCAATGTCAAGAAATATTATCTATGACGAAAGGCATCCAACAAAAAAGGACTGCTAGGGAATAGATTGAGAGACACAAATTCTAGCCTGATCACAAGTTGTTTTTTCCAAGCCTACAATTTATCATAATTAGAATACCCAAAAACAATAATGAACCAAATCATTTCAAACTAGTATAATAGCAAATCAAATAGTCTATATTGTTTCCTAACTACACTTGGATCTCTTCTGTAACTAATCACTAAAGACCCACATTGCAAATTACATCTTTCTACTAAAAGGAGAGAACTTCCAAATTCATTAGCATAACACATGATCAAGACTTTACAATGACATTAGTGGATGCTATGATAAAATTTGAAATGCAGATATAAATCAAGAATAATCAACACATGGTCAACATAAGATATACCATAACACGAGTCGAAATTTTTGGGTGAATATAGAATAACTTCCTACTAAAAAAAGAGCACTAGACATTAAGCTTGACTATTTTAAACTAGATCCTGAACACTGCACCCCAATACTTACTGAAGCACAACAAAATGATTTGACAGTTCTATCTTTGAACCCGATTACCATAAGGATCGTACCCAAATGTGAGTATCGAAGCAAAATTTGAAACAATCTCACCCTTAGCTACATATGCAGTGAGGCCAGAGAAATCGACTTGAAAAGCTTCTTCCGACCTCAAACTTTAAGAACTAGCGTATACTCATGAATCAAATACAAACTCCTTTCAAGAAGTAGGGACTAGATTCTTTGCAATGATTTCCCTTGTTCTTCAAGTGCTCTTATAACTAAAATTGAAAAAATATTAGAGTCCAAACTAAAAATAATATTTCCATTTCACATGAATTCACATGGTGCACATGTGAAAACAATTCCCATCATATTTACATCCTTACCAAAACATTATTTCTCCACTTGCCAAACCATGCCCAAACTAAAACATAGATCTTTCTTACCTAACATAAAAAAATATTTAAGGTACATGCCATCAAAATTTAAAACCATAAGATGCTTTCATATATCACCATTAATTCTAAAATGTAAGAAAAATAAATGACTAGATCATAAATCATGGTCAAGCCATTCATAAAAAATTTAAGGTACATTCCATCAAAATTTAAAACCATAATATACTTTCATATATCACCATTAATCATAAAATGTAAGAAAAATAAATGACTATATCATAAATCATGGTCAACCAATTCATAATAAATTTTCAATATGGTCCATGAAACTTTTATAATCCATGTAAGAAATATACAAATCTGTTTCATAACATTTATGAGATCCTCCTTTGAATTACATATAATATAAAATATTTATTTATTTATATGCATGATTATCTTACTATATGCATTACAAATATGTTATACCCTACCAATATACCATGCTTCATGACCTTAAAAAAGTCTAGTCCAAAAAATGGGGAGGAAAAGCAAGTTAGAAGACCAACCAAAGTGAGAGTGATTGGAGTGTCTTCTTACTTCTAAAATGATCTTTCCCTTCTTAGAAGGCATATGCATTACACATATGTTATACCCTACCAATATACCATGCTTCATGACCTTAAAAAAGTCTAGTCCAAAAAATGGCGAGGGAAAACAAGTTAGAAGACCAACCAAAGTGAGAGTGATTGGAGTGTCTTCTTACTTCTAAAATGATATTTCCCTTCTTAGAAGGCATATACCTACACATGCTGTGTTGAATTCTGAGATAATTTTTGTATATTTTCCGTTACTTTTGAAAAAACTACTTAGAAACGAGAAAATAAAATCCATTCCTCGTTATAAATATAAGCCAATATACACATAAATTGGCATGCAAATTGTTAGTATCAGACACCATCAAAGATATTCCCTGCATACACAATGTCCATACTCCATCCACAAGTATACGAAAACCATTGACATCCCTTGAAACACCATTCAACAATCTTATATATGGATGGTAGAATGGAAATCACCATATACTCATAGGTTCTTAATGACATTGATATATGTTCTAGGGAAATTGTTTATAATCCCAAATGCAAAAGAAAACTTCTAGTTGCAGTGACAAATAATTTGTCCCTTCTTATCCTCTTCATCCTAAAGAACACAATTCATGTCAGGAATGTATCTTGCATCCTTCATCTGCCTAAACAATTTCTCCAACTTTGCATAAATTTCCACTATTTGATGGTGTAATCTATCTCCTATGAGAAATGTATGCACCTTGATATTCACCTCAATCTAGCTACACCATTGTTTCTTTATAACATTTATGTCTTTCATTATTATATTTCACTTTTTCTACACCATCCCACCTACTAGCAACTACAAAAAGGTTTGAAAGTGACACATATTCTCCTAGATATATGTTAATATGAATTTTGCAGGGATCAAGTTAATAACCCCACACAAAATCACTAGATTTCACTAGCATATTATTTATCAAGTTTTTTTCCTTGTAGAGGTGTCCTACATGACAAGGAATTCCACCACGTTTATTTGAGATATTGTGTCAAACATATGTCTTGCATCATTCATGCCTCCACGCTTTGCATACATGTCCTGAGCACTTCCCTAAAAAATATCCCACTCTAACTCACCTATGAATTTACAAGCATGTATTTATTTAACTTGTTCCACGACTCCTATGTGTATGCTTGTAGAGAGAATAGTTGTAACGACCCCCAGCTGAGCTAAGGATCATTACTATGCTGAAAACACATAAAAATGAAATTTTATGCTAACTAATTTTCTGTATCTTTCTAGCTATGAATTCCAAAGAGATTTAACTATTATCTGATGCCATTAATTAAATGCATCTACAACATACTAAAAATGACATGAATTCAATTTAAATAACTCAACACAACATCATATAAATTGTTCTCAAATACAAAGTTAATAAACAACACTTAAACTCAAAATGCAACGTAGAAACAAGATAAACACATATCTTTTAAAAATGGTTGTGCGATCAACTGCTTTGGATGGACGTTCCACCCAACCATAGACTTGTTATTCCAAATCTCAACAGAAATTCGCCCCCAAGCTGGGGATATCAATCCACAAAAGAGGGTGTTAAGATCCAAAATAGATCTACAAATATAATAACCACAAATACTAAATACACAATAAATCCACAAAGCAATGTAAAAGAAACCACACTTTATTATTTCAAAACCCTTGAGGTAAGGAAACACCATACAATGGATCCTATTATGGAAGGGATCCTCTCTTGTTCAGTTGCCTCTTCGAGGGGGCATCCTCCTATTGAGCTACCGCTCCAAATACAATACTCTCTTCATATCCCATTACATTGCTTGAACCCCTTTATATAGTGCTACCATTATCTAAGAACATCCTAGAAGAGGAATATTCTAGAAGTAGAACCTTCTAAGAAGTCCTCTTTCATTTATTATATCTAACTACCCATTTATTATATCTAACTATCATAGTGGACCTTATTTAATAATATAGTGGACCTAGTCCACCTTACATTGAATGGCCTCCACTATTATCATTATGGGCCCTCTACCCCTCCCACTACCTCTCTAGCTACCTAACATTCCATCCCCCTTATGAAAGCATTGTCCTCAATGCTTGATGTACAACCATATACCAGGGTCACATGGATAAGTGTGGACCATAGTGCTGAAGTAGACTAGAGAACCAGGTTCCCATGGATAAGTGTGGACCATAGTGCTGAAGTAGACTAGAGAACCAAGTTCCCATGGATAAATGTGGACCATAGTGCTAAAGTAGACTAAAGAACCAGGGTCCCATTGAGAAATGGAAGCCACCATGTTGAAGTAGTCCAAACACCATTGCAAACCAGGGTCCCATGTCCAATTTCTAATGTGAACTCCACACGAAAGATATCGGAACCCAATAACCAACTGAAAATGATGCTCCCAATACTGACACCTATCATGTGGATCCAAATAAGAATATCCATCCACATAGTGGGAAAGGGTCAAAGCTGAATCTGGAAGGAACAATATCGTTGTATAATATGCAAGCTAGACATTGGTAATCATAACTAGCTCATGATGTGCTCTACAGAAGGTGGAGTAGAGTCATCAAATAAAAGATGGAAGTGGTTATCCCAGAAATGACAACTATCCATATACCAATCATCATAGTCGGCCTCAAAATAATACCAAGCATATATTTCTTGATTATATTCATCCCTGATGTCTTCCATAAGAAATCTATCATGCATTCTATCCAATGAATATTGAATACTATGAAAACTATCATTGAGGCTATCTGCAAGGTCATGCAATCTATCATGCAATGTGCCACATAATGTGTCATACAATTGGGGTTTGAATGCTTCAGTCATCTGTAGAATTTCTTTGAGGGTTTGAGAGGAAATAACCATTGAAAACATCACATAAAATATACCAAAATAAATATATTAAAATAATTTATTCAATGGCATTGATATGGTAACAATCTGAGCACCCTATGAAAAGTTATGAACTCTGCAGTCCCACCGCCGTCACGAAAAACCCAAAAACATAGCTGATTTTAAATCAATGATATATTCACTTCTAGAACTCCAATTTGGATGATTCGTTTTTTGAAAATGGGTGAAATTGTGAGAGGAACTCATATCTGCAATTTGTTTTGAAAAATTCAGCCTCATATGACACATAAATTAGAAAAGCCACGTGGCCATCCGCGGAAAAAAAACCCCGAAATTTGCATATTTTAAAATGCAAATAACTTGATTTCCCGGACACCGTTTCAGAAGATTTTTTTTTTTTAAATTGGGTTTTTTATGATAGGAACTCAGATATACAACCTTTTATTTCAAATTTTTCATAAAAACATAGAGAAATCGTCCATAATGTCACGACCCTTTTTTTTTTT
>ML784362.1:184413-248481 GCA_009831015.1 Picea engelmannii
TGAAAAAATAAATCTACAAAAAATAAAAATATTTGCCCACACTTCCTACCAAGGAAATTGCTCTGATACCACTTGTTTAGATCCAAAATAGATCTACAAATATAATCAACACAAATACTGAATACCCAATATATCCACAGAGCAATGTAGAAGAAACCACATTTTATTATTTCAAAACCCTTGAGGTAGGAAAACACCATATAATGGATCCTATTATGGAAGGGATCCTCTCCTGTTCACTTGCCTCTTCGAGGGGGCATCCTCCTATTGAGATAACGCTAAAAATAAAATACTCTCTTCATATCCCATTACATTGCTTGAACCCCTTTATATAGTGCTACTATCACCTAAGAACATTCTATAGGAGGAATCTTCTAGAAGTAGAACCTTCTAAGAAGTCCTCTTACATTTGCTATATCTACCTACCCATTTATTATATCTAACTATCATAGTGGACATTATTTAATAATATATTGGACCTAGTCCACCTTACATTGAATGACCTCCACTATTATTATTATGGGCCCTCTGCCCCCCCCCACTACCTCTCTAGCTACCTAACATTCCACTTGTTATGTACCAAATACCTGAATACAAGAAATAACCACATTCCCATTGGGTACCTCCCTAGGTACCCCGTATTACCTCCCTAGGTATACTACAATATAGTGGACCTAGTCCACCTTACATTGAATGACCACAGTCTCATATATTAAATGACTTCCACTAATAATACATAACCACATTCCCATTGGGTACCTCCCTAGGTACCCCATATTACCTCCCTAGGTATACTACATTGAAGAGATCTAGAGATAAATATAAAAATAAACCCACAATATCAACAAGAATAAGCCAAACCATTCACCAAAATACTGAATACAAGAAACAAAGAAAACCCTTGAGGTAGGGTAACACCATATATTAATCGTTAAGGAGGATGACACTCCTCAAGCAATGCTTGATACATTCACAATATTGTTCACTATGCTTCATTACATTGCTTACACTTTTTTATATAGCTCTCTCTATCTCCTAGGAACATTCTAGAGAGCCTTCTCACATTTATTACATTTAACTACCATAATGGGCCTTTATTAATATAGTGGACCTAGTCCACCTTACATTGAATGCCCACATTCTCATATATTAAATGACTTCCACTAATAATACATAACCACATTCCCATTGGGTACCTCCCTAGGTACCCCATATTACCTCCCTAGGTATACTACATTCCATCCCCCTTCACATGTTTCGTCCTTGAAACATGAGAAGAAACCATACAATATGACCGACTAAGCAATGTATCCAAACAGTGCCAAGTATGACTATCCATCCATCCCAATGGAAGTCGAACATGATTTCCATATGTTGCCTTGCCACCCTGATCTTGCTCTGCATCATGTCGGGGTTGCCATGGGATTGTTTCTGTAGCCCGAGATCCTCCCGTAGTGCTGGTATTCCTCCATGCACCTCTTGATTGGTTTCCTGTATGGTGCCCTATTGGTGCATAAATGTGTTGATGCACATGCCCTTGGCTTGATCACTATTGTGTCTCCATATGATGTGGATGGCGATATACAACAACTGTGGTTTTGAGTCAATGACCTCCTTAGCTTCTTGATTATGTCCTTCCTATGGTTTTTCTTCATATCCTTCTATAGACTCTTCCTCTGATTCAACTTTAGACTCATAAATAACTTCTTTGCTAGCCTCCATGGGCCCATGTTTCTTAATAAGAGACACATCCTACAATGTAATTTTATTTTTTCTTGTACCAAAGCTTTAGAAACTTCTTTTGCACATTAATATTAATGGTACCCACTAATTCTATCCATGGATATCCCAAAACAATGTCTTCATCACCCATATCTAGAGCCTCAAAATCTGAATGCAACACATATTTATCCATACTGAGCTTCAAATATTTAAAAAATTTAACATTTTCCCCTGCAACCTGTGTGCTTTGAATATTCTTTTTCAGAACTTGCAATCTATTAACCAATTGAATATTGATAAAATTTTGTTTGCAACTAGGGTTAGTAGAAACAATGACATTTTCTTTATGAATACAACCATGAACTTGTAATATAGTTTTTTCACATGAAAATAAACTCTTGGTGATTTTTTTGTCATTACTCTTTGTATGAGACCACTTATCTAAAAGTAATTTTTCAAGTGCTTCCTCAGAAAGTGACATCCACTCAGAATGTTGAAATGATTTCCACCATATGAGAGCATCACCTTTGAAACCTCAGTCTACAAAAAATTTCCACTGCCCTTTTCATAATGACTTGTGAGATTGTATAAATTATTCAATACTAGGGCCATCATCTCTTCCAATAAAAAATATCATGCTTGGAATAAATCTTCAACAAAAACTAGGGTGTATAAATAACACTGCAGAAAATCGTGACTTTTTTTGGAAAAACCCTGAAAAACTGTTGAATTTAAAATGCTCATAACTTTACTTCCCGAACTCCGTTTCGACTGATTTTTTTTTGAAATTGGGTATTTTTACGAGAGGAATTAAAATATACAATTATTTTTTCTTCCAAATTCAGCTCAGAAAGCTTTAGAGTTGAATCTGAAGTGCACCACCCTCTTTTTCCCTAGAAAAAATCTAAAAAATGGCCAAGGAAAGTGCTCTGATACCAATTGTTAATTAACTGAATATATATAGAGATAAATATCAAAAACCACAATATCAACAACAATAAGCCAAACCATTCACCAAAATACTATATATAAGAAATAGAGAAAACCCTTGAGGTAGGGTAACACCATATATTAATCCTTAAGGAAGGATAACACTCCTCAAGCAATGTTTGATACATTCACACTATTGTTCACTATGCTTCATTACATTGCTTACACTTCTTTATATAACTCTCTCTATCTCATAGGAACCTTCTAGAGATCCTTCTTATATTTATTACATTTAATTACCATAGTGGGTCTTTATTAATATAGTGGACCTAGTCCACCTTACATTGAATGCCCACATTCTCATATATTAAATGACTTCCACTAATAATACATAACCACATTTCCATTGGGTACCTCCCTAGGTATACTACAGAGGGTTGTCTCTCATTGTCCGCTCATAGCTTAGGAAATCCCACAACCCACTGGTATTCTCCTACAACTATCCCGATTTTCCACTAGCTCTCTTCCTCTCAACCCGTCAAACCCAAAAAATGTAGCCCTTCACTGCTCTCATTCCATTGGGTATCCCATTCATTTATCAATGTCTCTCTGGGACAAGTAACCAAGAATATCACTACTGGGAAACTCAAGGGAGCTCACTGCTTGGAAAACTACCATGAAAACAACATAATCACTTATTGTTATAGGGAAACTCACACAAAAGTTCACTCTTCAGGATTGAAAAAATGGATCTTTAGTATTCTACTCCAAATACGCTCCAGAATTCTCCATCCATGGTTTCTCTAGCTCCAAATATCTTCTTTTATGTTCTCTACCTATTGTTCATGCAAAAACATGACTGTTTAAAATTGTTGTAATTTCTCATACATATTTCCTCTCATTTGGCTATCTTGATTGACTTAAAATCTTCCACAAATTGATTGTACTCATCCCCCATTCTCCTAATAAATATGGGATGTGACCTCTCACACCCACCCTCTTACACGTATTCAATGATTGTCTTAGGGGACACTCAATTAAAAATTAGAGGGTTCATATACCAATAGTAATTTTAGGAAGTGAGTTGAATTAATAGTCATGGGTAATTCCCCCTTGGACCCCTCCTAGACAGTCTCTTAGACCCTCCCCTCTCTTGTGGATTAATCATCTACCATCTCTGTCTATATCCCCCAACAATTGACATCACATATTATTATTAAAATTTATAAATACAATTCACATATGCATTGCTTGGTCGTGGACATACATTATATATAAATTAATAAATAATTAAAATGGGTATTATAGGGGGGTGTTACATTACCCCTCCCCTACAATTGTGCATCATCCTTCGTGCACACTATGTCGATATACATGAACAAATTTACATTATAATACTAAGATTTTTTTTTTTTTTCAATTTTACAACTCTAGCAGTAGTTCCAACCAAAATCTCTTGTTCCTTTCAACCCATTGACCAAAGGAATGTACCCCCTTCACTACTCTAAGCCCATTGAGTTGTACCATTCTTTTTTCAAGGCCCCAACATAGGTTGACTAGGACTTTGAGATGTGTGTTCGAAATTCTAGCTACTCAAAATGGAGTCTTGCATTCTTATATTCTATTTTCTTCAAAATTGTAAAAAAATTGCAGGTTTCCCCCCACATATTTTTTTCATGCTCTCATGTAGCATCTTCAATACCATATTAGGTCCATTGAACCTTTACCATCCCTATGGATTTGTTCCTAAGCACTTTGACTTTCCAGTCTAGGATGTGTACTGGTTCCACCTAGAAATCCCCTTCGTGTTCCACTTGTATCACAATCCAATCAATTATGTGGTTAGGGTCAAGCACATATTTCTTTAATAACGACACATAAAATATATTATGCACTCTCATGGATGCAAGAAATAATAGCATGTATGCAACTGACCCTATCTTTTCTAGGATTTCAAAGGGCTTCCAACTTTGGGAACTTCCTAATCTTGCGAACTTCTCTTCACTTTCACTTTTAAAAACATATGTTAGCCCACTTTAAAATATCTAAAAACTATATTTTTTTCTGCATAACTCCTCTACCTATCCTAGGAAGCCTTTAAATTCTGCTTGATCTTTGCCATTTTCTCTTCCCTTTCCTTCAAAAAATATTTCCCAATAACTACTCTGTCTCGTGGATTATCCCAACCCAACAATGTGTTACACTTTCTACCATACAATGATTCAAATGGGCTCATTTTCAATGAGGCTTGATACCCATTATTGTAATCAAATTCCACTAAGTGGATATAATCCTCCCACTTTGATGGCTAGTCCATCACATACATTCTGAGAATGTCCTCAATTATTCTATTAGTCCTCTATGTTTTCTCATCTGACACTAGGTGATGCATTGTACTGAGATTTATATTTGTCCCAAATCCTTTGAACAAACATTTCCAAAAATCAGATGTAAACTTGGGATCTATGTCTGAAACTATTTCGTTAGGCACCCCATGTAGCCTGGAAACTTCTTTCATGTAGATTTCTGCAATATTTGTTTCCTTGTGTGTAGTCTTCACTCGAACATAATGTGTTGCCTTAGTTAATTTATCCACCACCACCATGATTGAATCATGTTTCTTTACTGTTCTGAGAATCTTTGTAATAAAATCCATTGTGACTACCTCTCACTTCCATTATGGAATGGGCAATGGCTGTAACCTCTTGCTGAATGTCTATGTTCGGTCTTCACCTTCTTTCACTCTAGATACATGGCTATGTAATTGACCACTTCCTTCTTCATTCTAGGACAAAAATATTGGCTTCTTACAACTGCAATTGATTTCTGATATCTTGAGTACCCAACATATGGAAAATTATGCATTTCCCTCATCACTGTATTTTTTAGCTCACTAGATTTGGCATATATATCTTGCCTCTGTACATGAGAATTCCATCCTCTTTCATCTCATAATATTTAAATTTAGGTTGTAAATTGCCTTTTTGTAATGTTTCTTTTATTTTTAGATATTGATTATCTAAATTTGCAACCCCCAAAATTCTGTCTTTTAAATCTATGTTATACATTCTAATGGTTGTTGTAACACCCCTGTTTTGCCCAGTTTGTAAATATAACTATATGGGCCAAGAGACTATGGAAAAATCAATATGTGTGAATGTTTGATTTGATGGACCTTTGTATAAAAGGTCAATGAATGTAAATTCTGTTATTTACTAGAAAATGGATAATTGTTGCATGACTGTTGGAAGGGGGGTTTTCCAAGAGAGACCACAGATGCTATGAAAGAGATGGTGAAGAGAACTATGAATGGTCAAGATAAACCCCACCAAACCAATACTTTGATGGATTTAATTGCTCAGGACCAAAACAGTCCTCTGACCTGAGAATGAATCACCAGTCAGGTTGGTAGGTGGGAAGACCTCCTCAGGAGTTAATGAGGGGATGGGGAAGAGCACCCATCTGTAAGGATTTCAGACCTGACCATGGACTGAGGAATTGGGGCCACACACAATATTGCTAAGGAAGGAAATAAAGGAAGGTGTGGTGGGCATAGGAAGACCTGGGAAGAGTGCAGAGACAAGAGACTAAGCTCTCGGGTTCGAGGAAGAACTGTGACAAAGTTTGTGTTCCGATCGCAGGAAATAGAGAATGAGCCGAAAGAAGGAGAGTAACCTTCGTCCCTATCTATGACTGAGTTGGGAGAAGGAGAGTAACCTTCATCCTTATCTATGACTGAACCGAGAGAAGGAGATTAATCTTCGTCCCTATCTATTACTGTGTCGGGAGAAGGAGAGTAACCTTCGTCCCTAACTTTCGTTGAGTCGAAATAAAAGATTCAATCTCAAAGCATCATAGTCTAGCTCAGGGGTCTCTAGTGGTAAATCCATTAGGAGTGACTGAGCCTATGGTTGGGTGGAAACATGCACCTCTTTCAACAGTCACATCACTTCATCTGGTTCTGATAAGTCTTTTCATTCTTTATGCATTGAAATGGAATAATGGTTGAATGCATATATTTATCTATCTATGGATGGTTTCTGTATTGAATGATCAAGATATGTGTATGCATTTGTATTCTTGTGAACTTATGCTTCTGTTTGATCGTCTATATTCCCCAACTTAGCCTTCGAGGTATCTTGGGACATAAACCCATAGGGAGACCGAGATAGAAAGCATTGCATCAATTTGGTCCTATCCATTTGAAGATGATATCTCCTTCAGACTCCTTGCTGTGTGACCTAGATATCATGCCCAAGTCCTTAACACTTTCATGATGAAGCTCATGAAGGATAGTGATAATCAAGTCTCGAAAGGGAAGATCCTTTTGTTTGGAAGACGAGCAGACATAATCCGTTCGGTAGGACCCATATGACCAACACATAGGAACCTTAGGCTAAGACTAAGGGAGCCAAATCCTTCTAGCTTTGAAGCTTCGGAAGTTCGGGAATTCGAAGTATTGTCGACCCTACTAGTCATAAACTGGACGAAGGTAACCTGGAGATTCAGTTATCGACAAGTTAACCGACAATAGATGGTTTCCTTAGTGGTTATATGAACCTATCTTATTGACTAAAGCAGGATCCAACTCCCCATCGCGAAGTAGCGCGAGCCACCGATCGAGAATGTTTGAGGGTTCCCTTAGCCGTTAGATCTATGCCGAGGGGACTTCGACGGAGTACCACTTCGGGAGAATGGATATTCCATAGTGTCAAACTCCTCGAACGCCGAAGTTATGAAGTAAAGGAGAACCATATATTTGGGGGAGTTCGTTAGGAGCCCTACCTAACGTTCGATCATTCAGGAGGAGGGACCCGCACACGGTACTTCGACGAAGTCCAACTTCGAGAGAAAAAAGTGGAAACAAAGACAAAACCCCCGAAGGTCAGAGCCATGAAGTAACCGGGACCGTAGATCTAGGGATCCTTCGGGTTCTCTCCTAGATTTTGGATCTACGATGAATTCAACACGACGTTGACCGCTTCAGGAGAAAAAATGTGTTGTAACATCAAAAACCCCGAAAGACAGAGCTGCGAAGTAATGTGGACTATGGATCCAAGGATCCTTCGGGATCCCTCCTGACCATTCGATCGTGGGGACGCCTGTATAACGTCGAGAGTACATGGGGGCCCATGTGTCAAGTGATAGCGTTGCCAGGGGTGGCGACCTCGTGGCATGGTAAAGGGACCCTTGAGTGAAATTTAGAAGCCATAGATCTCTGAGGTTACGTGGACACCCTCAGACTGATAGATCTATGGCGAGGTCGACCCGATGTTGACTGCTTCGAGAGAATAGGGGTGTTGTAATGTGAAAAATCACGAAGGCCCAATTCATGAAGTAATGAGGACCTTCGATCCTCGAATGTTTCAGGATCCCTCTCAGCCATCGATATACAGGGGACGCGTGAGGCTATATCCTTTAGTCCGAAGATTGGGCGCTCCAGGGAATTTGAGGTGTAGTGTGTCGATATGCTCCGAAGCCTGAAGTGACTAGAGCCATCGATTTGAGGATGCTTCGAGACTTTTCCTAATCGTCAGATCTAGGCTGTGGTCAGCCCGACGCTGACCTACTCTGGAAGCAAACTGGAGACTACACAAAAAAATCTCCGAAGGCTGAAATGAAGAAGTGATGGGAACCATTGATTTGCGGGCACATAGGATCCCTTCCTGATCGTTGGATCTACGCCATGGTAAATTCGGTACTGACCAAATCTGGGAGAAAAGAGGAGTTTGCATTGCAAAACTCCCGAGCGCTGAATCCCTGAAGTAACAAGAGCCATAGATCTATGGATCTACATGGCTGGATCTCGACTGTGAGATCTGAAGGATGTTAGAAGTCTGTTAGTCTGAAGTGATGTGGCACAATGATGTCACCCAAGGTGACGTGGACCCCAGTTTGACGTGCCACATGTCACCCAGATTCATGCGTATCATATACCCTATATACCCATTGGAACGTGACACGTGTCACCCTGACCCCCTCCTACGTGTTAGTTCCTAGTACGTGTCCACCTAGCCAAAGTGGTTGGTGAAGTGACCGGAACTCCGAGAGTCCGAAACTTCGGGACTCCAGAGGATTTGGGGTGTAGCGTTATAGACAGACCCAAAATATGTGAAGGTCAAAACCACGTGGAAATTTTACGGGACTTCAGGAGTTCGGGACTCCAGAAGGTCTTGTGCGTAGACAGTAAGGAGGCATTCAATGCCGAAGTGTTGAAGCGTTGAAGTGTCAAATTTCCTGCTGGCCTACGTGTTAGATGTAGATTGAGTCAAGTCATGGGATTGGATGGTGGATGGACTTCCACTGTGGATTAAGGAGCTTGGGGACAATATGTGTGAGGTGGAATCACATGGACGCCACGTGGCCCTCAACCAATGAATGCCCAAAGAACTTTGGGAAGGCATAACCTACAACCCAAAGCTCAGATTTGAGCCTGGTAGAAGTCATTAGAACACTACGGGTAAGTAGAAGAGAATAAATACCTCTGACAAAGGATTTGATATGTTAAAGAGAGTGAAAGTTACTTAGGGTTTGGGTGTGTTACAAATTAGTATCAGATCATGGTTACAACACTTGGCCTGCTTGGTGTCATGGACGAGTCGCTTAAAAAACATATTCAAAGGAATTTTAAGGGTGACACCCTATCTTACCCCTTTCCTAAAGAGTTTGGCTAAAATTTTATTGAAGAAACGAATGAAACTTTCTATTGTGTGTGTATTTAAGAAATATGAACTGTGTGTTGTTCATAAACTAATAGACTGTTGGCTAACAGTAAGTGTTTTGTCAGCACTCAAGCGATTAGTAAATTTTGGGAAACTCCAAGTATAAATGATGGTGATGTTCCATGAAGTGGGGGATGGCTCCCACAATAGAGACGAAGAATATGACGAAAGGAGGGCGGTGGAAACCCCTCCGGATCTTATTGAAACTGTAAGTAGCCTCATGGATGAATTACAAAGTTGCAAGGCTGACAACGAGAGATTGATAAAGGAGCAAGAAAAAAAAACATAAATTAATGTAGTCTTGTCGTAGAGCTTATTCGATATACAGAGGCAGTTGCAACATGGACCTGCAACCAGTCATGTGGACCGACGACATACGACGAGAATTCAAAGTCCACCTGAGATATGAAAACATGGTCTCATAAGTGGCCACACTAGGAGGAGTACCTTGAGGAGACCCCACCTGGAGGCAGGGACACTCATCGAGAGAGTCCTATGGAGAGGAAACTGTAAACTCCAAGGGATATTCTAGTATCAATACTAGCTCACACATTTTTAAAGGAAAGGAAAGAAGTGAAAGCATTCCAAAATTCTTGATCCTTAAGAGTTAAATAAATCCAAACTACCCTCTTTTGATGGAGAGATTAAGAAAGGGGAAGATGCAGAAGATTGGATGCTTAGTTTAAAGAAGTACTTCAGATTCCATGACTACTCTAAAAACTTTAAGGTTCAAATATCCATCTTCAACCTAAAAGGAAAGGCTTCCATTTGGTGGGAAGACCTTAGGAATGTGAAAGGAATCCGTGAGAAGGACTTGTCATGGAAACAATTTGAGAAATACTTCAAGAAGAAGAGTAGTTTGAGATTCAAGAAGAAGGGGTTTAAATTCTCAAGATTTTAGAACTATGGGAAGAAATCTAGGATGAGCCTTCCTACTAAAAGTCTGTATCAGCAAAATTTCCCCTCTTAGAGTGTAAATAAACCTTTTGGAGCAACCTCGGGAAAGACTGATAACCCAAAGAGAAAACCCTTGAAATGTTGGTGTTGTGGAGAAGAACATATGCCGAGGGATTGTCCACACAGACATCAAAACAATAGGAGAGTCTACAACATCCAAGAAGCTACCACAATCAATGATGTGGCTAGGAGCATGCCACAGATTTATGTAGCCTTGGATAATAAACAAGCCGACCACCAAGATTCAGTGGTGGAGATGGAAGGTATGATCGCCAACCTTCTAGTTTCCATTTTAATTGACCCTGGTTCTAATTTGAGTTATGTGGCCCCTCACACTGTTGATAATTTTAAAATTCAACCAGTTAGACATTTTAAGCCATCGCTGGTAGAACTAGCCACTGGAACCAAAATAAAAGTAGCAGAGGTTATAACATATTGCCAATTCATTATGGATGGATTGCCCACCCAAGCGACCCTTAACATACTTTCCCTAGGATCTTATGACTTGTTGATTGGTATGGACTGGTTAGATGCTTATAAAACTAATTTGGACTATTACTATAAAACTTTGGAATGTGAAAACGAAGAATGGAGAAAAAGAATAACCCTCCAAGGGATTCAAAAGCCTGTCTCAGTGAGATAAATATCAACCCTTCAAATGAAAAAGTATCGTAGAAAGGGATGTCCTCTATATGCAATACAAGTGTTGGAATTTGTTGATGATGACAAACCAAAACTAGAGGACCACCCCATATTAAGAGAGTATAAATATTTGTTCCCAGAAGAGGTATCAGGTCTACCTCCAAGAAGAGACATTGAATTCTCAATAGAACTTGCACCAGGAGGAGTGCCAGTGTCTAGAACGCGGATGAGTACAACATAGCTAGTTGATCTCAAGCTACAAATAAAGGAGATGATGAACAAAGGTTACATCTGACCCAGCGTGTCTCCATGGGGAGCACCCGCCTTGTTTGTGAAAAAGAAAGATGGCACACTTCGACTGTGCATAGACTATAGACAACTCAATAAGACAACCATAAAGAACAAGTATCCCTTGCCAAGGATCGATGACTTGTTCAACCAATTAAGGGGTGCTTCCATTTTCTCAAAGATCGAATTAAGGTCTGGATACCATTAAGTATGAATCAAGTATGAAGACATCCACAAAACAACCTTCATGACAAGATATGGTAACTATGAATTGTGGTGTTGTCATTTGGATTAACCAATGCCCCCGCCACTTTTATGTGCTTGATGAATAATGTACTCAACAAATTCCTAGACAAATTTGTATTGGTTTTCATTGATGATATCCTAATCTTCTCTAAGAACAAAGAGGAGCATGAATAACATATTAAATTGGTGCTTCAAGTGCCGAGAGAGCATCAACTCTATGCTAATTTTAGCAAGTGTGACTTCTTCCAGAAGCAAGTCCATTACTTAGGCCATGTTATTTTTGAAGAAGGAGTGGAAGTAGACCTTGACAAGATCAGATCCATCATGGAATGGAATACCCAAAATGATTTATCTGATATTAGGTCCTTTATGGGATTAGAAGGATACTATAGAAGGTTCATAAAAGGATTTTCCAAGATCGGTTGTCCAATCACTACCCTTCAGAAAAAGGGGGTTAAATTCACTTGGACATCAGAATGTGAAGAAATATTTCAGAAACTGAAATGCCTTCTAACTAATACACTTGTGCTGAATATTGCAGACCCTAATATTGACTTCTTCATGTGTGTTATCGCCATAACAATCATGCTTGAAATTTTAATGTTAAATTTAGCAGAAGACTGACACGATGTAGAGACATGGATTAATTTGGAGATCCGGGATATATCTAGCGGTAAGTGGAAAAATGTAGCAGAGGCGTGAGAGGTTGGACTCGACAGACCGTTGATTGTAAAGCGGCCCAGATCAACAGTTGAGATCCATATCGGGCGACAAACTTGCACGAGACTTAACTATGCGAAGGCAGACCGAGGAAAACTGTTGTGGTTTTTAAAGTGAACGCATGACGCTTCCAGAGATACATCGGGGGTGAAAGGAAGTCTGCCTAAAACCATTGTTGCAAAGGCCCTGATGTCACATGTTTCAATACGTCAATTCAAACACTCGTGGGGCAGGGGACGGCTAGTCAAAATCATCCCACTACACTCGTTCGGTACTTCATGACCGTATGATGTCAAGTGAACGCCACCGGATAACGAACTCGAAATCCAATAATTTGAAATGGATTGGCCAAGCATGGAAAATCAATGTACTTACCATAAATCCTGTCAGAAATTCATGATTGGAGCTCTATAACTATCGAGTTTCAAGTATGGAGGTATCATCTCATCCATAAATGAAGTAATCTCAGGTTTGATTATTTCTTTAATCTCCGAAAGAACATCTTGGTGTTCATGAAATTGGGAATAGATGGACAAATCCAATCAAGCCATAACCAATCAAGTAGGTCATTCGAGTAATATGGTGATTTTATTTATGAGTAAGACCGAAAGGGAAGTTGCACGTATATTGGCAACTAAATTTCACAGGGAACCTGCTACAGACCCAGGATCATAAGTCAGGCTAAATCCATTCATGAGAGACCTAATCATCAACATGCCAGTTGTGAAAAAGAAATGGAGAAAATGACAAAAGACATAAATCACAGTCAAAACGGTCGAAAGCGTTGGAGAAAACCAATCGGTCTGGTTGGACACTTTAAAGGAGGAAATCACCAAGATGGAATGATTCTCAAGTGGGAATAAGTACATCTTAGCAAATTTTAGACAGATGGCATTCGAGGAAAGGGGACCCAGATATGACAGACCTATTCTTAATGACCCCTTTAACATAGGATAATTGTTATTCCTTTTTGTAACTTATCTCTATTCTTAGAATTATGGGGAAGTCTAAACATTCTGAATTCTATGAGAAGTTCCTCTCTATATATCATGATGTTGAAGATCTTGTTTTTCAGCAGTACAGTGAGAAGCAAAATATCAGATCAGCTGAAGATAATTCTCTACCCTTGTGCTTTGCTACATTCCAATTGTTGAAAGAAAATCCTTAGATCATTGTTGAGGCAAACGAATTCGTGTTGATGCAAAGTCACACCAAACTAACAAAACATATTGACAAGATATTGGAACACTCTTCTCAGACACTGGATGACCTTGTTCTTTGTTTTGAGGAAGACCTTGCAGATTCAAAAATACAATCATTGATCGAAGACAAAGCTGAAAGTGAGCATGTCCAGAAACCCAAAGAGCTGGAAAAATGTACCTATGATGATACTGAAAAAAATGAAGAAGGTTTCAGAACCTTTCCTTCGTGTTTTCCCTCGTTCGAATTATTAAAACAAAATGTTTGTAGCGATTCAAATCAGAGAATGTCCAAGCATGGAATTGAAAGTGAAGAAAGCAGTGGGCTTACAGACAAAAACTCTCTCCCCTTATGTTTTTCTTCCTTTGAATGGTTAAGAGAAAATCATGAAATATTAGAAAAAATAGGGAGTTCCGACTATTGTCACAATAGTATTGTTTTACATGAAAAGGTTGTCATCATTAAAGAACACCAACTACACCCACATGCATTGCATGATCATTACTTGGAAGGATATTTCAATTCAGAATTCCAATCTGAGCTTAACCATCAAATTAAAGAAGAAGCTGATCAAGATTTTTTTATCAAAGGTCTTTTTCTTTCTCCTAGAACTACAGATGTTCAACAATATTACCAGCAAGACAAAGTATTTCAAGGTTGCCTTTATTCCCCTGAAAACAAAGTAGTGATCCTATTTCTGAACAACCTAGATATGGATGAAGATTTTGAAATTTTGCATATGAAATCTCCAAACAACGGGGAAACCCTGGTGGAAGAATCTCGCCCTTCGATCTTGATTCCTAAAAAGGAGTCATGCTTTCATATGGTTCGGGATCTCGAGACACATTATATTGAAAAGGTTTGCAATCAGAGTCTACCAATAATAGTGGATAACAATGAATCAATGAATATACCAGATATGAATATTTTTATACCAGATGATGTTCTCCAACCATGGTTTCTTTATGACCCAGGGAATCACTGCTACCAGACTTCTCAACAACTCTGTGAGTTTTTTAGAAGTCAACAAGTTGAATCACCTGAAAACAAAAATGTGGTGGAGAGAGTGAAACATGTTGATTGTTTTGCACATATTTTAGAAGATCCATTTGCAATCCTACTGGAGGTAATAAGCAATCCAAATGTTTTTAATTTTTTGAGATTTGGATTGATGGATAAATTTTCAAATGAATTATCAATCAACAGGATTTGGAGCAAACTTGTGCGAAGTAAACAGACAGTGGAGAAAATGATTGCATGGTTGCATTGGCATTTTGATTTCACTTGATTGACAATTCGTTTCAGTAGTTAGAGTAGGTAAGTGTGTGTGAATAAGCTTGTTGGTCAAGCATTTTTTAGTTTGGATTTCTAGTAGTTTGCACAATTCAATTTTAACGATGTAGTCAGTGTCAGTATCCAGTTGAGAGCAGTATGCAGAGTTTGATTTTCAGTACACACTGGTGACACGATAGGAGAAGTGTACACACACATGTTTTGGAGCAGCCCAATGGATCAGGCACCAGGTCTACAAGTTCTTTGCTACCTCACAGGGAGGATAGCATCCCCAGTTGGAGCCTATGTTATCACCATAACAATCATTCTTGAAATTTGAATGTTAAATTTAGCATAAGATTGACGCAATGTAGAGACAAGGCTTAATTTGGAGATTCGAGATGTATCTGGCGGTATGTGGGCAAATGCAGTAGAGGTGCCGGAGGTTGGACTCGACAGACCGTCGATTGTAAAGTGGCCCAGATCAACGGTTGAGACCCATATCGGGCGAAAAACTTGCACAAGACTTAACTATGCGAAGGCAGACCGGGGAAAACCGTTGTGGTTTTTAAATTGGATGCGCGACGCTTCCAGAGATACATCGGGGTGAAATGTGGTCTGCCTAAAACCATTGTTGCAAAGGCCCCAATGTCACTTGTTCCAATATGTCAAATCAAACACTCGTGGGGTAGGTGATGGCTAGTCAAAATCATCCCACTACACTCGTTCGGTACTTCGCGACCGTATGATGTCAGGTGAACACCATCGGATAACGAACTCGAAATCCAATCATTCGAAATGGATTGGCCAAGCATGGAAAATCAACGTACTTACCATAAATCCTGTCAGAAATCCATGATTGGAGCTCTATAACTATCGAGTTTCAAGTATGGAGGTATCATCTCATCCATAAACGAAGTAATCTCAGGTTTGATTAGTTCTTTAATCTCCAAAAGAACATCTTGGTGTCCATGAAATTGGGAATAGATGGACAAATCCTATCAAGCCATAGCCAGTTAAGCAGGTCATTCGAGTAATATGGCAATTTTATCTACGAGTAAGACCGAAAGGGCAGTTGCGCGTATATTGGCAACTAAATTTCACACGGAACCTGCTACAGAGCTAGGATACAAAGTCATTCTAAATCCTGTCATGAGAGACCTAATCATCAATAGGCCAGCTGTGAAAAATAAATGGAGCAAACAACAGAAGACAAAAATCACAACCGAAATGGTCAAAAGCGTTGGGGAAAACCAACCGGTTTGGTTGGACACTCTAAAGGAGGAAATCACCAAGTTGAAATGATTCTCAAGTGGGAATAAGTACATCTCAACAAATTTTGGACAGATGGCGTTCGAAGAAAGGGGACCCAGATATGATAGACCTGTTCTTAACGACCCCTTTAAAATAGGATAATTGTTATTCCTTTTTGTAACTTATCTCTATTCTTAGAATTATGGGGAAGTCTGAACGTTCTGAATTATACGAGAAGTTCCTCTATATATATATTATCTCTAGGATATAGAAAGGATGGAGGAAAGGGAAGCCTGGCCTCTGTGAAGGAATATTTTGTGAACTTTGGGGCCTGAATGAATATATAAATGCAGAAGAAGATTTTGGAATTTTTATGAAAAGATTCTAACTGGCGGTGATAAGAGTCTTGTGTTCTTTCATAGTATGTGTTTCCTGTAATCTTTTATTTCATTTACACTTTCATCTGTCGAAATTGGAGAAGTAAAAGCCCATAATTCATCGTTTTATGCTCTCGGTTTAAGTGATTTAGATTGTGTGTGTTTCTTCCTAGCTTGTCCAGAATTCATTTTTTGAAATGCGCTGATGAAGTTATGTGTTTCGTTTTCCTCTGATGCCATGTAAATTTAAAATATAAACTCAGACTCATCGCCTCATTTATCCTTTTCCTCTTAATAGTCTCCATTATTTGTTGATGCATTGTTCTTTTCTGACTCCATAGCCCAAATGTTATCTTCATTTCTTCAACAATTTTACGAAACCCCCCAAAAGCAGACCAAATCTAGACACCAATTTCCATAGATATATCAAGTGACATGAGAGATCCCTCTTTGAGTCGAGTAGGCTAGTGCCTTAGCTCTAAAGTAGTTTGAAACAATTACCTCTGTTGTTTGTCTATTCAGTCGCACAAAATTTACAGAGTGCTAATTGTGTGTACAGATGCCTGTAAGGAAGGACTCAAAAGAGTCCTTATGCAAGAAGGGCGTGTAATTTGCTACGGATCCAGAAAATTGAATGAGCATGAAATCAATTAGGTGACCCATGATCTAGATTTGGCTACCATAGTGTATTCTTTAAAAATGTGGAGGCATTACCTCCTGGGTAGGAGATTTGTACTTATGACAGACCATTGTGAGTTGAGGCACCTATTTGATCAACCAAAGCTCATTTCTAGAAAAGCTAGATGGATGGCTCCCCTTAGTAAGTTTTAGTTTGAAATCAAACACATCAAAGGAAAAAAAAATAGGGTGGTCGATGCCTTAGTAGAAGTGAAAATGATTCACTTGGCAGTGGTAATCATATGCGAAACAACTGCTAGGGAAAGAGTCAAGAATGCACAAGAAACATATGCATTCTTCAAGATCGTGACATCATACCTAAAGCAAGAGCCCACAGGGCTAAAGTATGAAGGCTATCAGATACTTGATGAATGCCTGCTGACTTACAAAAACAGATTGTATATCCCAAGTTGTGACGACTTGAAGAGGTTCATAATGGACGAACTACACAAGAGACCATATATTGGTCATCCAGGTTATCGAAAAATGATTACGACCACTAGAAAAAAATTCTATTGGCTTGGATTGAAAAATGACATAGCTGACTATCTAGCTAAGTGCCTAGAATGCCAATAAGTTAAGGTAGAACACTGGCATCCAACAGGGTTGTTACAACCTCTACCAATTCTAGAATGGAAATGGGAAACCATTTCCATGGATTTCATCACCGGATTACGAAAATCGACTAAGCAAAACAACACCATCATGGTAGTGGTGGAAAAATTAAGCAAGTCTGCTCACTTCGTTCCTATCAAGTCAACTTGCAAGGCAATAGATATTGCCAACATCTTCATGAAGGAGATATTCAGACTGCATGGCATTCCTAAGGAGATTGTATCTGATAGAGACACAAAATTCACTTCAAGCTTTTGGAAATATTTGATGCCTGGTTTTGAGACTAAATTGTTTTTTAGTACAACCTATCACCCTCAAACTGATGTACAGACAGAAAGAGAAAACCAAATATTAGAAGACATATTATGGATGCATGCAATGCATCAACCTAAGAATTGGGAAGACTACCTGCCATTGGTAGAATTTGCCTACAACAACGATTATCAAGAGTCATTCAAGATGATCCCTTTTGAAGCCCTCTACGGTAGACAATGCAAGATTCCAATCAGCTGGAGTAATCCAGTGGATAGAATTACAATCATACCCGGCATGCTAAAAGAAATGGAACAATAAGTGATTCAGATAAAGCAAAATCTGAAAATTTCTCAGGATAGACAGAAGAATTACACTGACAAAAAGAGAAATCCCTGAGAGTTTAGACCGAAGACCATGTCTATCTCAGATTTAGGCCCAAGAAGAGTTCCCTAAGAATGAGAGCTTGTGCCAAACTGGAACCCTAGTATTGTGGACCCTTTGAAATCTTAGATAGAGTGGGACATGTAGCCTATAGGATAACACTCCCTCCCATAGTGAAGGCACATAATGTTTTCCATGTTTCGTTATTAAAGAAATATGTACATGATTCTAATCATATAATTGACTGGTCTATGATTTAGGTGGAGCCAGAGGGAGAATTCCTGCCAGAACCTCAATGCATATTAGACAGGAAGGAAACCTCACTCAGGAACCGAACCATTGCATAAGTCAAGGTGTAGTGGAAACACTTTGGCCCATATGAGGTTTTGTGGGAAATGGAGGATGCCATGCGATAAGCATATCCATTTTTGTTTACTTCTATATATACAGAGCACATTGATAGATAGAACATCGAGGACAATGTTCCTTTAAGGGGAGGGGATTGTAACAACCCTGTTTCCTCCATTTTTTAAATATAGCTATATGGGCCAAGAGACTATGGAAAACACTATATGTGTGAATGTTTGATTTGATGGACCTTTGTATAAAAGGTCAATGAATGTAAATTCTGTTATTTACTAGAAAATGGATAAGTGCTGCATGACTGCTAGAAGGGGGGTTTGCCAAGAGAGACCACAAATTCTATGAAAGAGATGGTGAGGGGAACCAGGAATGGTCGAGATAAACCCCACCAAACCAATGATTTGCTGGATTTAATTGCTCAGGACCAGAACAATCCTATGACCAGGGAATGAATCACCAGTCAGGTTGGTAGGTGGGAATACCTCCTTAAGAGTTAATGTGGGGATGGGGCAGAGCACCCATCTGTAAGGATTTTAGACCTGACCACGAATTGGGGAATTAGGGCCACACATAATATTGATGAAGAAGGAAAGAAAGGAAGGCGTGGTGGACAGAGGAAGACCTGTGAAGAGTGAAAAGACGAGAGAATAAGATCTGGGGTTCGAGGAAGAACTGTGACAAAGAGTGTGTTATGATCGCAAGAAATAGAGACTGAGCCGAGAGAAGGAGAGTAACCTTCATCCCTATCTATGACTGAGTCGAGATAAGGAGAGTAACATTTTTCCCTATCTATGACTACGCCGAGAGAAGGAGAGTAACCTTCATCCCTATCTATTACTGTGCTGAGAGAAGGAGAGTAACCTTCGTCCCTGACTTTCGTTGAGCTGGAAGAAAATATTCAATCTCAAAGCATTGTGGTCTAGGTCGGGGGTGGCCAATGGTAAATCCATTAGGAGTGAGTGAGCCTATGGTTGGGTGGAAACTTTCACCCCTTTCAACAATCACATCATGTCATCCGGTTCTGATAAGTGTTTTCATACTTTGTGCATTGAAATGAAATACTGGCTGAATGCATGTATTTATCTACCTTTGGATGGTTTCTGTATCGAATGATCAAGATATGTGTATGAATTTGTCTTCTTGTGAACTTATGCTTCTGTTTGATCATGTATATGCCCCAACTTAGCCTTCGAGGTGTCTTGGGACATAAACCCATAGGGTGGCTGAGATAGAAAGCATTGCATCAATATGGTCCTGTCCATCTGAAGAGGATATCTCCTTCAGTCTCCTTGCTGTGCGACCGAGATATCATGCCCAAGTCCGTAACACTTTCATGATGAAGCTCAGGAAGGATAACGAGAATTAAGTCTCGAAAGGGAATATCCTTTTGTTTGGAAGACGAGCAGATGGAATCTGTTCGGGAGGAACCATATGACCAACACCTAGGAGCCTTAGGCTATGCCCAAGGGAGCCAAATCCTTCTGGCTTCAGAGCTTTGGAATTTCGGTACTTCGGAGTATTTTCATCCCTACTAGTCATAAACTAACTGAAGGTAACCTAGAGATTCAGTTACCGAAAAGTTAAGCAGGAATATATGGTTTCCATAGTGGTTAGATGAAGCTATCTTACCGACTAAACCGAGATCCAACTCCCCATCGTGAAGTAGCACAAGCCAATGACCGAGAATGTTCAAGGGTTACCTCATCTGTTAGATCTACACCGAGGGGACTTCAGCGGAGTACCACTTTGGGAGAATGGAGATGCCATAGCATCAAACTCCTAGAACGTCGAAGTTATGAAGTAAAGGAGAACATTGGCTGCTTCGGGAGAACAAAGATGTTGTAACATCAAAACCCCCGAAGACTGGAGTTGCGAAGTAATGTGGACCGTGGATCTAAGGATCCTTTGGGACCCCTCCTGACCGTTCAATCAAGGGGACATGTGTATCACATCAAGAGTACGTGGGGGCCCACATGTCGAATGACAACATTGCCAGGGGTGGCGAACCTGTGGCATGGTAAAGGGACGCTTGAGAGGAAGTTACGAGCCGTAGATCTCTTAGGTTACGTGGAAACCCTCAGACCGATAGATCTATGCCGAGGTCATCTTGACGTTGACCACTTCGGGAGAATAGGGGTGTTGTAACATCAAAACTCCTGAAGGCCAAATTCAAGAAGTAATGAGGACCACCGATCCTCAGATCCTTTGATATCCCTCTCATCCGTCGATATACAGGGGACGCGTGGCGCTAGATCCTTTAGTCTGGAGACTAGGCACTCCGGGGAATTTAAGGTGTAGTGTGTCGATATGCTCCGAAGCCCGAAGTGATGAGAGTCGTCGATTCAAGGATGCTTCAGGACTTTTCCTAATCGTCATATCTAGGATGTGGTCAACCTAACGCTAACCTACAATGAAAGCAAACTGGAGACTACACAACAAAATCCCTGAAGGCCGAAATGATGAAGTGATGGGAACCGTTGATTTGCGGGCACATAGGATTCCTCCCTGATCGTTGGATCTACCCCATGGTCAATTCGGTGCTAACCAAATCCGGGAGAAAAGAGGAGTTTGCATCACAAAACTCTTGAATGATGAATCCTCGAAATAACAAGAGATGTATATCTATGGATATACGTGGACGGATCTCGACCGTGATATATGAAGGATGTTAGAAGGCTATCAGTCTGAAGTGATGTGGCGCAGTGACATCACCCGGGGTGACATGGACCTTATTTTGACATGCCATGTGTCACCCAGATTTGTGTGTATCACATACCCTATAGACCCATTGGAACATGACATGTGTCACCCTGACCCCCTCTTACGTGTCATTTCTTGGTACGTGTCCACCTAGCCAATGTGGTTGGTGAAGTGATCGAAACTTCGACAGTCTAGGACTTTGAGACTCTGGAGGATTTGTGGTGTAACGTTATAGAGAGACCTAAAAGACGTGAAGGTCGAAACCATGTGGAAAGTTTATAGGACTCCAGAAGGTCTCGTGCGTAGACAGTAAGGAGGCATTCAACGTCGAAGTGTCGAAGTGCCGAAGCGCCAAAGTGATGAATTTCCTACTGGCCTGTGTGTTAGATGTAGATTGAGTCCATTCGTGGGATCGTACGGTGGATGGACTTCCACTGTGGATGAAGGAACTTGGGGACAATACGTATGAGGTGGAATCATGTGGATGCCACGTGGGACTCAACCAATGAACGTCCAAATAACTTTGGGAAGCCATAACCTACAACCCAAAGCTCAGATTTGAGCCTGGTAGCAGTCTTTAGAACGCTACGGGTAAGTAGAAGAGAATAAAGACCTCATCCAAAGGATTTGAGATGTTAAGGAGAGCGAAATTTTGATGCCCCATCCCTAGGAAAGTTACTCATGGGTCGGGTTAGTTACAACTACAATATGCATTTCATGAGCTCTTTGGATGAGTGCATCAACCACTTGATTTTCCTTGCCTTTGATGTGTATAATTTCAAAGTCACATTGGCTCAAAAATTCTAGCCATCTAGTTTGTCTGGAATTTAATGGGTTTTCCAAACAAATGTTTCAGACCAAAGTGGTCTATCCTTAGCTCAAATTTCCTCCCCATGAGGTAATGTCTGCACATTTTGAGTGCATGAATAATGACTACTAATTCTAAGTCATGTGTAGAATAATTCCTTTCATGTTTTTTTATTTTTCAAGACTCATAACATACCACATGATATTTTTGTGTGAGGAATACACGAAGCCCTTCCTTTCATGCGTCAATGCACACAACAAAATATTCATCCAAATATACAATCTTTAATATTGGCGCATTGGTCAATATGTCTTTCAACTGTTGAAAACTTTCTTCACACTTGGAATTCCATTCAAATTTCACTCCCTTCGTTTGAAAAAAAGTAATGGGGTTTGCAATCTTGGAAAAACCTTTTATGAATCTTCGATAATAACCAACAAGACCCATGAATGATCTAACCTCTGTAACATTTCTTGGCATTGGCCATCCTCTAATGGCCTCTATATTCTCAGGGTCAATTGGTATCCCACCTGCTGAAATAATATGACCCAAGTAATGAATCTTCTTTTGATAGAAGATGAACTTACTTAATTTGGCATACAACTTGTGCTCTCTTAAAATTTTTATAACCATTCTTAAATGTTGTTCATATTCCTCCTTTTTCTTTTGAGTATATGAGTATATCATCCAGGAACACAATTACAAACTTGTCCAGGTATTCCCTAAACACTCCATTCATCAAGTGCATAAAACAAGTTGGGGAATTTGATAGCCCAAATGGCACTACATGAATTCATAATGCCCATATCTTATCCTGAATGTTGTCTTGTTGAATCTATATTCTTCATTTATCCTCACTTGACGATAACCTTATCTTAAGTCAATCTTGGAAAATATTCTTTCACCTTTCATCTAATCAAATAGATCATCAATCCTTGTCAAATGATATTTGTTCTTTATGGTGACCTTATTTAGTTGTATGAAATAAATACACATCCTTAAGGTTCTATCTTTCTTCTTCATAAAAATAATTGGGGCACCTCAAGGTGACACACTTGGGTGTATATACCCCTTCCTCAACAACTCCTAAATATGGATGTGCAACTCCTTCAATTATGGTGTGCCCATTCTATAAGGTGTCTTGGACATTGGGGCAGCTCCTGGAATCAATTCAATAGAGAAATCAATGTCTCTCTTTGGTGGAAATCCTAGGATTTCCCCAAAAACATATTTAAAATCCCTTAATACCAGATAGTATTCAATGCTTTCCAATTTATCTCTAGTTTCCTCTTCCAAAAGGGATGAAAAAATATGGCATCCCTTCCGGAATCTCTTTTTCAACTGCACAACTAAAATCTCTCTAACTACTACAACTCTTGGAATGCCTTGAACCTTGCCTTGCTACCCTTCTTCATCAAAGCATGTGATTGTCTTATTGTAATAGTCTAGGACAACATGGTGTTTTTCCAACCAATCCATGTCTATTAGACAATCATATGAACCAAATGGTATAATTTTCACATCTACCTTTGTGTTGAGTCCATTCATGTCTATCGGAAAATATTTAACTAACTCATTGATTTTCCTCTTAGCCCCTATGGATAACTGAACTAACTGAGATTTCTTATGCCTACTCCTTTGCAAGTGAAATATTTAACAATGTTAGAGCTTATCTAATTATGGGTAGCTCCAGAATCAATTAAAATTGTTATGGGTTGGTTATCAATCTTACCTTCCACTTATCTCATGGGGGATTGATATTTTGCTTGCTTGTTTTCCAAGTCTACATAAATACTTGGCATTTTTCCTCCCATGTATTCAACTATTTTAGCCTCCCGAATGTTGTGGATAATCCTCATTCTTTATCATTTGTGAGGGCAGTCCCTATATAAGTGATTTCCCTCACATCCCCAACATTGTACATGCTATTTCCTTGGCCTTTTCCCAAACAAATCTGCAGTCTTGTGCTCATTTTGTGTTGTCTAACATTATTGATTTTCTTGGGAGTTTTTCTTGAAAAAGGGTGGCTTAAAACATTCATTCCTTTGATCCATTTTTCACTTCATCTTGTCATTCCAATATTTTTAGAAAGCTATCCTTCCTCTGCTCTACTCATAAAGATGTTTTTCTCTCCTTATGGATTCATCCAAAGTCCTGGGGTTATCATATTGTATCTTGTCACTGTAGAAAGAGGGTAACCCACTTGAAACCTTTGTATTATAACCTTCTCATTCTTTATGAAGTCAACATATTTTAACAACTCAAATAATTTCTTCTCATATTCATCCATTGTCATGCTTCCCAAATTGAGTTCAAAGAACTCTTTCATCTTCCTTTCATAATTATGTTCGAACATATATTTCTCTTGGAAATGTGCTTTGGATTTCCTCCATGAGATCCTCTTCTTATCAAGGTTCTTGGATTTCTTAAGGTAATCTCACCACATGGATTCCTTTCCTTGCAAGTGATAGGTTGAAATTATATATTCTACCTTTGAGGGGTAATCATGCAGCTATAAATATTTGTTCATCTCCAACAACCATACCTCAACCTGTTCTCCTTTCATATGCTCACCATTGAAATTTTGTGGCTTTATTTCCCTAAGTTTACCTTGCAATATGTCTTCCTCATGCCTTCTTCTCTACCTCCTAATAGGAGACACACTTGGTCTGATTCATGGCCCTGAACTTTCATGAGTTATTCTTATGGATTTCCTTGGAGAATGATGGCACCTACTCATGCTTCTTGAATGCATGTCATTCCTGTGATCATCTCTTCTAATTTGGGATATGGATATTTTTACTTTTATAGCACTAGTTTTTTTATTGGTGCCGGAATATTTGTTGGATTGCTTAGAAAAAATATTTAGAATCTGAAGTATCTCTTCCTGATCATTCATAATCATTTCACTATCTACCCTATAGCTCTACACTTCTCTATTCAGGATTTTCATAGTTACAAGATCCTGCCTACCTCTCCTTCCTTTAGACTTTGTCTAGCGTTTCCCATGTGGCATGCAATCCTCTGACCTCCTCCTCATGGTTTTAATATCCCTGGGAATCTTCCATAACTCTAGTCCTCATATAAGAACCAATGTTGTTTTCTTGTACCTCTAATTCTGCAAGAAATGTGCGTGTAATAATTATTGTTAGCACATGCATATTATAAAACATTTTATTAACTAGATTACAAGTTATTATTCATCTCAATTTATAAATAAAATAATGCACCAAGTTAAAATATAATTCCTTAGACACATTCCCCTCTAAAACATCTCTCCAATAGCTATATTCATGCCTCATTTTGAGTTCTAAGCAAAAGTTACAACATTCACAAGTTGCAATTTCCACTCACTTACTACTGCATAATTTACTTTATTACTTATTGATACAAATTTAGGGCATGATTCAAAGTTTTGGGTGGATATCTGTATTCTCCTCCTTAATACCTTTCCAACGACTATTTGTTTGCTCAAATCTGAGCTTCGAGCTGAAAGTTATGGTCCAGATAAGTTTATACTATTTTTCCCATTTTATCCATGTATTCTACAGGTGTCTTCTTTCTCTTCCTGCACTTTTTTACGTACTCATATGTCAAATCTACTTCCATGGCTAACTTCTATGGTTCATAATATTTCCATAGAGTACTCATGTGCCCCAAACATAGTTCTGAGCAAGGAGTTATGCCCTTTGGAAGTAAATTGGTACTGAAAATATACCCTTAATTGTTTTAGCTGTAAAAATTAACTACTTAAAAACATCGTTTAGGACCTCAAAATCGCCCCACAAGTTAAAGACCTTCAAAATTTTGAAAATTTCTTAGAAAATTGACTATTTTACTATTATAACATCCTTTTAATATGAGCCATTAATCTTGAAATAGGGGGAAATCTCAACCATTGATTTGAACTCTATCGGTGATCGACGATTGGCTAATTCCTTTGGTAAACCAAACTTTCTCCCCGAACCCGGATCATTGGCCGTTTCTCTTAGCAAACCAATTTTTTCCTACAAATCTCATCGAACCCTAATCATCGGTGAATTTTCTTGGAAACCAACTTATTACAAAGTTTTTCAAACCTCAATCATCGACCATCGGTCATCTCTTGGCTAACGTGGAAACTATACTAACGTGGCATGACACATGGGTGTTGACATGGAAACCCAACTAACATGGCATGAAACATGGGTGTTGAAATGGAAACCCAACTGACATGGCATGACATAGAGAGGCTGACATGACATGACACATGGATGTTGATGTGGTATGACACATCGTCACCATCTTTCTTAATCGGTGATCAACAATGTATCTTCAACAATTGAACACCTCACTAAATCGACTGACTCCCGATCATCAAACATCAACGATCGATGATTTACTTTGGATGCATGAAACCTTTCACCAAAATATACCGACCCCCAATCATCAACCATCTGTGATTGGTGATTTCCTTTGGTCAAACCAAACTCTTCGCCAAACTCATCGATCCAATCATCGACCATTGACAATTTCTATTAGCGATCTCCAACACTTAGAATTTTTTTATCGATTTCAAGATGAATCAAGGTCATCAATATTCCATTAAAAATGATCTCGACTATTGATTTTATCCAACTTCAAAATGGCCATAAATGAATCCAGACCATCAATTTGTTTCATTTTCCCAACTGTCGAAAATGAATCTTGATCATCGATCCGCTAGAACTTTCCAACTCCAAAAACCCTCAGAATTTTTTAAATCTATTTACAATGAATCTGGGCTGTTGATTTCGAAATCAAATGCGATCTTGGTCGTCGATCCATGAAACTTCGCCCAATTCTATAGCGACCATTAAAATGTGAAATTTGACCTTCCAAGTTGAATTTCAGCTACACAACTCTGCATATTGATGCCATTGATCACCATTGAGGTTTTTGAGGCAGTTTCAAACCAAATGGTTTATAAATTTGTGGATTTCACTATGAAAATCATCATTTTCCCCAAATCTATCACAAAACATGTCTGTAACAATGAATTTTTACAAAATTCACACTGGTTCTTGGCCCATATGGGTCCAGTGTTGAAACAAAATCTCTGATACCAATATGCAACGACCCCTAGCTGAAATGAGGATCATTACCATGCGGAAAACATATAAAAATGAAATTTTTAGGATAACTAATTTCTTGTAGCTTACCATCTGTGAGTTACACATAGATTTAACTATTTTGTGATACTATTAATTAAATGCGTCTAAAACATGTTAAAAATGACATGGATGTGGTTTAAATAAATCAACACATCAACATATAAATTGTTCTCAAATACAAAGTTAATACACAACAATTAAACTCATAATGCAACATAGAAACGAGATAAACACTTATCTTTTAAAAATGGTTGTGAAACAATCTGTTTTGGATGAATGTTCCACCCAACCATAGAGTTATTGTTCTGGAACTCAACAACAAGTCACTCTCGAGTTGGGGCTATCAATCCACAAAAGAGAGTGGTCTCTCATTGTCCACTCACAGCTCATAAAATCCCACAACCCACTGGTGTTCTCCTACAGTTATCCTGATTTTCCACCAATTGTCTTCCTCTCGACCTACCCAACCCAAGGAATGTACCCCTTCATTACTCTCAGTCCATCAGGCATCCCATTCATTTATCAAGGTCTCTCTGGCATAGGCAACTAGGAACTCACTACTGGGAAACTCAAGGGAGCTCACTACTAGGAAAACTTACCAGGAAAACAACATAAATCACTTGTTATAGTGAAACTCACACAAGATTTCACTCTTCAGGCCTAACAACTTGGATCTTCGGTCTTCTGCTCCAAATATGATCTATAATTCACCCTCTGTGGTTGTTCCAACTCCAAATCTCTTCTTTTATGCTCTCTACCTATTGTTCATGAAAAAACATGACTATATAAAATTGTTGGAACTGCCCATACAAATTTCCTCTCCTTTGGATTTCTTGCTTAACTTACACTCTACCCCAAACTGATTGTACTCAGCCCCCATGCTCCAAATAACTATGGAATGTGACCTCTCACACCCACCCTCTTACATGTATTCAATGATTGGTTTTGGGGACACTCGATCATAAATTAGAAGTCTCATATACCAATAGTAATTTTAGGAAGTGGGTTGAATTAATAGACATGGGTAATTCCCCCTTGGACTCCTCTTATACATTCTCTTATACCCTCCCCTCTCTTGTGGATTAATCATCCCCCATCTCTGTACATATCCCCCGACAGTTGGAATTACATTTTATTATTAAAATTCAGAAACATAATTCACATATATGTTGCTTGGCAATGGCCATACATTATATCTACATTAAGCATTAATTAAAATTGATATTATAGTGGGGACGTCACAATAATAGCCATGGTCATCAAATCAAGTTTCACCCTTTGTTTCTACATCCCATGAAATAGTTCCAAAGCCTCACTACCATAGCCATTTTCAACATACCCTGCAATTATTGCATTCCATGAAACCACATTTCTTTAAGACATTTTGTTAAAATTATGGCAAACATCCTTTAAATTCTGACATTTATCATACATTTCCACAAGATAATTTCCCACAAAATGGTCTGATTGAACTCTAGTCTACATTATGATATCATGCATCTCCTTTCCATGTTGTAGATATGATAAACCATCATAAGCCTTGAAAACACCCAAAAATATGAAATTAAAGGGATCAATGCTTAAATGTTGTATCCAATGATAGGGAGAAAGATCCTCTCATTCATGGAATTCATTTCTTGCATATTTTATGATAAATTTCATTACATAAGAACAATGTGTTGACATAAGAGAATGTCCTTTGTCAACTATAGGAGTTCACCTTGAAAAAAAGTCCAAACTAGACTTGCCTCCATTTGGAATAGAGAACTCTCCAAATTTTGGCTTGGTTACCATTAATGATTTGATGAAATGAAGAACTTTAAAAGAAAAAATAATTTCTAAAGCTAAATATTCAATATTCAAATGCAAATTCTAAACTAAAGTTTCTACTTGTGAGAAATAACAAAGTAATGGATACTCAATGGAGTGAAATGAATGTAAACATAACCTTGAAAAAGTTCATTGAATTATACACACAAACATCTCATATAGTTCATAGTAAAAGAAGGTTATCCTGTCACATATACAATAAACTATAATTTCATGTCCATCTTGTTTGCACCATCAAAAGAAGAAGCGACAAAAAAAACATAAAATTAGTCTATAACTTATATATCCAATCTCACCAAAATTCAATCATACATGAAAGCGAGAAACGTATAAGTAGTAACACATACACATAATTGATTTCTTTCAAAAGTGGCCAACATGATTCTCATATTAAACAGAAGAACGTATTTTCATATAGTCACGTCTGAAAAAGGACCTTATTACATCATATATATCTTATTTATACAAAAATATAAGCATAAAAGGAAACTAAATCAATTCACTTTCACTAGTTGCTTGGACTTCCATCGAATCAATTGAAGTATGTCCTTTGGACTTATCTTTGCCATTATATGCTTTCCAAAATTTGAAAATATTGTTAATATGTTCATTTTGGGGAAACCGTTGTTGATCGAGTGGAACCATGAGTAAGGCAATGTTCATTCTTAGCTTATTGATATGCTTTTTCACTTTAGGTAAAGTGGCTTTGAGCCTCACAATATCCTTAGAAGGAACCTCGACATTCTCATTCGATTTCTTAATAGTAACCACAAAAATAGATTCTAAACTATGTCTCTCATGAGAAATATTATCTTCCAACACTTTATTGACCTGATCCTATTGAAACAAATCATCGATTAGATCTAAGGATATGCCATGTTTTGGTAACTCCATTAATTTTTGCTTCCATATTCTCATAAGCTTCCTATCTTAGGTTCTCCCAACAATCCAAGCCACAATCAATATAAACAATTTCATCTTTAATTAAATAGGGTACTTCTAGATCAAACATCTTGATATACTCTTGCATCTTGATATACTCTTGCGACCTTTTGATAGAGTCAAATTTCAATTGCACTTCCTCCCTTGTAATTTTCTAGGAAAATAGGTGCATTTGAAGATCTAACATAATGTCCATTTGATTATGTAGAATGTGAACCTTTTCATAGAACTTTCTCTGCATAACATTTAACTTGTCCTAACACTATAAGGATAAAACTTTCTAGCGGATGTTTTTACAGAACCTCCTCGAAAAATTTATCCCTTAGTTGTTTATAGCGGAGGTTGTTAGCGAAGGGAGGCGGCCGAAGGTTTTTGCAGAGGTTTTTTTATTGGTGCTCCTTTAAGGTCCATATGCACTAGTGTGCACCTAAAACATAATGCACCGATGCTTAAATGTTCAGACGCACCGTCACTATTTATAGTGGAGGTTGTTAGACGAGGCGGGTGACCGAAGGTTTTTGCGGAGGTTTTTTACCCGTGGACATTTAAGTTACATATACACTGGTGTGCACCTAAAACACAACGCACCAGTTCTTATATGTTCAAATGCAATGTCATAAGTTATAACAAAATTAACAAGCACCGATCAAAGCACACCAGTGTCATTGAATATTATGAACTGGTGCATATAGTTGTCCTCGAGAGCACTGCGGTAGGTTAAATAAAAAACAATTACTGGACCGATTTTCAATGTGATGCCTCATATTGTGCTACCAAACTCTCAATCAAGCACTGGTGCTCACTCTATTTTCAAAGACGCCATGTTTTTGGTGCTCCTCATTGAGTTGGATAGCTCCAGTAGTAGATTCTACACATTTCCAAATTTTGGAAATTAGCACGAATTTCCATTTCCTCTAAATGGTGGAACCATGCCTCCTCAGGACATAAGAATCCAAGTAAATTGTTTATTACCTTCCCATTTGCATTTTCATTGAATTAAAATTTGAATTTAGTTTGAAATTTGGGACTTTTTTCAAAAAAAAAAATCGATTTTGCGTGGTGCGCCTGTACGATTTAGCTTGCTCCAATGCAGTGTATCCTTTGCTAATTTCACAGTAATCACCAAAAATGGTACATCTAATCTAACCATACTTAACCGATGGATCGTTTGAAATTCCTCACACCCAATACATTATAAAATACAATTCTCACTAAACAACATGCCCATGATTTTCAAACACATAAGCACCGGTGTGTTCCATTTAACCAACCACACCACTCAATTTAAAACTCATAAAATATAACACAACGGTCCAACCATTTTAAATAAATGAACAAATGTTATTAATTGAACCTCACCGGGACAAATATTGATTGATTTGGCATAGCATAGAGTTTCCTTTGATGCCCCGTAACCGGTGCTCTATGCTTCAAAACACACTGCTAAACAAAATGTCAATAATATGGTAGTACCATGGCATTCATAGTAACACATCGCACCTCTTAATTTGCAATAAAGAAATATAATGCAGTGGTGCCCATAGGGCCAACAAAAACACTGGTGTTATACTAGAAGATGCACCACTATTGAATTAGAGAAAGCGCACCACTGAGTTTACTTTACATAAAATTTGGGGTGACTGTGCATTTATGTTAACCAAATGCACCTGTGTTGTTAAAAGAACCCGACTAGGAAAATATTGAGCGAAGTGGCATAACAGGGCATCTCAATGGATGGCTCTTTACTGGTTCTCTCGATAACATAACACATCGTTAAACAAAATGTTGGTGCTCCAATACCATAGTAGCACCGATGTGTTTATATTATCACATCACACCACTTAAGTTGCAATAAAACAATTTAACCTATTTGTGCCCCTTGGTCCAAACAACGCACCAATGTTGTAAAGAGCATGACACGGGGTCATATTTTCACAAATTAGCAGTGTAGTGTGTCTTATGGTAAGCACTGCTAATATCCTTTGGTAGTGCACCAATTGAGATTAAAGCACTGGTGTGTTTTATTAATCGAACGCACTGCCCAATTTTTGATACAATTTTTTATCTTGGTAGTGTGTCAAATACATACAATGCATTGATGCTATGTACTGCAAGATAGCAAACAAAATACATAATAATTTACCATATCGGTTCGTTTTTTGGGATGCTTTGTTACCGATGCATTATAAGACAAACACACTGGTAACAATGAAGAAAAAGATAAAAATGGAATGTTGGTGCGTTAAATTCACCAAAACGCACGGTGTTGTTAACGTAGTTGCACCGGGAGAAATATTTAAAAAATGATCATAGTGGTGCATTTTTTAAAATGCACCCATTACTGTTTCATCATAAAATACAACACATCATTAAAAAGCATCTGGTTCTCCAAGGAACATAGAGTACCGATGCTTTTCATATAACAAAGCACACTACTTGGTTTATCATTTGAAAATTTTGTTAAAGTGGCGCATTCCATAGAACCAACTGCAATGTGTTACACAATTCATATGTGAAATGGCATCACATGTTGTTTTGTATAAAAACTCTTAACCGATGCACTATTTAACAAACCATTTTCTGGTGCCTTATGTTTGAGATAGATAACTGGGAGCGGTGTGTATTATGTTTGTAATAACATTGATCATTTTTTTACTTTTTGTTTGCAAACAAAAATTAATTTCAATTTTTTATAAATACAAATTAGTTATATATGTTTGAGTTTTATATTTTAATTTTTTTATTATCTATATATATGTTCTTAAAAGGAATTTTAAGTGAATCATATACGACAATGATGATGAGCACATCAACAACAACAACATCTAGAAGAAAAATAATTTGATTCACAAACTACATATGCAAACCTCCACAATTAAATTTTGTGAAGGTTTTGCTTTATGGAGGAAAAAACAAAGGCCACTCTTCGATGCCTCTCATAATTTAACATATGGACTCAATTATCCGCCACTTCCTCAATGCTATACCTCACATATCCTCCTCCACGAGCCACTCAACTTTCTCCAAGATATCGTCCTTATCATTCTTGTAGCCATAATATGAACTAGTGTCAATTCACTTGTAAATTGCATACCTACAAATCCTCTTCTTCACCTCCGGGGGGGGGTTATCAAATAGCTATTTGAGGATGGGGACGAATTTTGCAGCCCCTAAGTATCTATAATTGGGGCCCTTTCCAATGGCACCAAGCACATCAACTTTGTTCCCTTCCAAGTTCGTCATCTTGGCCCCTACTTTGGCATAATTAGGATTGTCAAGCTCTACAATCAGAGCTTCCTAATGCCCCTTTGTCATGTTCAGCAAAAAAGGAACCTGGTAGATGTATTAATTATAATATTTTTTCAACCTCAAGAATGACCTAACATCCATATTATATATTTAATAGAATTTAAGAAGCACATTTGAAAAGACAACTAATGATCCATAAACTTTGTTAGTATGCCTTATCATTAAATATTGAGAAATGCCTTGGCCTCGACTTGCCCCTCCATGAGATCCTCACCCATGTACTTACTAAGAATATCATTCTTCTTCTTCTCCACAACCATGATGCTCAATCTCTTTCTCATCTGGAAAGGTAACATGGGAAACAAACTCTCACACTCTCTATTGTTGGTTTCCCTTGTCCTACTCTCCCAATTATTTTTCCACATCGTACTCTTCCTCGAATAGGACCGACTTAATGGAAATGACCTCCCCACTCTTGATCATTAACCTGGAATCCATCTATATAGACTCGATCCTCTACCACTCCCTTATCACTCCCACCCGCATCTCCTTCTCTGCAGGTTGCTCGAGTTTCTCCAAGATAACATTCTCTTCATCCCTATCGCCATAATAACTGGCATCAATTTACTTGTAAATCGCATACCTAGACCTCCTCTTCTTTTCCTTTGGGGTCTTATCGAATAGATATTTGACATCAGGGAGGAATTTTGTAGCCTCACTTGCATAATTAGTTGTTGGAATATTGTAACATGTCATCTTCCAACAATCAATTGTACAAGTGCGGCTGGAAAATTCCTCCTCGACATCAAAGAGCTATGCGATAATACCCTCAAGGTGAAGAAGAGGAGGTCTAGGTATGTGATTTACAAGAAAATTGACACCAGTTATTATGGTGATATGGATGATGAGAATGGTATCTTGGAGAAAGTTGAGTCACCTACAAAGGAGGAGATGTGGGTCAGAGCACTAAAGGAGTGGTATATGATCGAGACTATCTATAGGGAGGATAGGTTGAGGATCAAGAGTGGGGAGGTCATTTCCATTAAGTTGGTCCTATTCAAGGAAGAGGAGGATGTGGCGGAAGAAATGAGAGAGAAATCTAAGGGAAACCAACAACAAAGAGAGTGAGAGATTGTTTCCCAGGAGTTGTTATAGCAAGATTTTCCTCACCCTATGAAAACTTTCTCAGAAGGCCTTTTACATTTCCCTATGCAGACTTGAAGTCCCTTTTTGTAGTTCCCAGAGATAAAAATTGTATTTTTCCACATATATGCTCCCTAATAGCTATACAACAAGCATATACACAGGTTGCACCATTACATCTCGCGTACATCGGGTTTTGTGCTCAAAATTAAAAAATGGTGTCGGGTTTCCATGTCAAGTTATGAGATCCATGATCCTTGACCTTCCATATACTAGAAACGTTTTGAATCAGCCTTTCAGTTCCATTTGAAGGTTATAAATGGGCCATATCCAAGCTGTGGAAAAGAGGAGAAGAATTCAAATTTGAGAGCAAAGTTACTCTGGAAAAATTATTCACTTCATATTGAGTCTGCATCCCTTTGTCCTTTTTAAGTCTGAACACATTGTTCAGCCCCCAAGCTCTTCCCTATTTGATAGAGAACCTTATTGTCTCTCTTATATGAGATTGCCTTTGGTGGATGATTGAAGTGGTGGAGCCCCAGTTGGAAGGGACTTAGTTTCTCGGTTCCGAACGTGACGACACATAAGTTTTTCATTCATATACTTATGTTGATTACATTTTAATAGAAATACTCTTTTCTCATCCAATTAACGTCTTGCAAGTATTTGAATTGTTATTCCATGGGAATATTTGTTATGAATATTGATGGATTATGCTATTATATGTGACAACTTTATATATTATCACCATATGCTTGCATATATTGGTTGTTGAGGACAAGTTGTAGGTGTATTTCTTTGAGTCAAGTGCTCAACGATGGACTTCATCGAACGTCTGGACGAGGTAGGCTCTTTATCGTGTCTTTTTAGCATGTTTGTTTATATAGAATACTTGAGATTAGAGTTGATTTCTGTAGTCATTTCCATCTGTTGTGGTTTACCCCATGCCATAGAGTTATTTTCTTCATAACATAATCGACGACCATACTGGGGAAATAATCTTCTTTTTGGGGTTTGGAGTGTTTTTCTCCTTTGTTTGCTCTCATTTATCTTGAGTTTCTTGTCGTATGATTGCTTGACAACCTATGTTCATTTTGAGTCTGAGTTTCTTGGCCTTATCCTTAACCTGGTAGTGTTTCAACACATATACATATTTTTTTTTCCCGATAGTCGCGTACATATACATCATCCTTGTTTGCTTGATTACTGAGTTTGATATTTGTTGGGTACGTTTTTATGGTTGCTAAGTCTTCTTAGGTCTCTGTCATGACTCTTAAGTGCCCACAGAGTGATATGAAACCTTTCTTTGGTTGAATTTTCAGGTGGTTTTTCTTTCTCATCATCCTTTTCATTGATTTTCCTTGCATCTTGGGATGGGTGTTTGCGTCTTGATATACTACTTGGTTTGTCTATGTCTATGTCTATGTTTATATTCTACTTGATATTCTACTTGATTTTCCTCGTAACATAATCAACGACCATACCAGAGAAATAATCTTCTTTTTGGGGTTTGGAGTGTTTTTCTCCTTTGATTGCTCTCATTTATCTTGAGTTTCTTGTCGTATGATTGCTTGACAACCTATGTTCATTTTGAGTCTGAGTTTCTTGGCCTTATACTTAACCTGGCAGTGTTTCAACACACATACATAGTTTTTTTCCTGATAGTCGCGTACATATGCAAGCTGTCGTTCTGTAGGAAGCTTATATATGTGGTTTTCTCCTGAACAATCGTGTACATAATCCTTGTTTGCTTGATTGCTGAGTTTGATATTTGTTGGGTAATTTTTTATGGTTGCTAAGTCTTCTTAGGTCTTTGTCATGACTGTTTAGTGACTACAGAGTGATATGAAAACTTTCTTTGGTTTAATTTTCGGGGGGTTTTTCTTTCTCATCATCCTTTTCATTGATTTTCCTTGCATCTTGGGATGGGTGTTTGCATCTTGATATTCTACTTGGTTTGTCTATGTTTACATACAATAGGGTCTTTATATCAAGATGTTGTTCGGTCCTTGCATTTTCATTCTTTTATATTGAAAATACAAAAAATATACATTTTGCATTGTTGGCATTTGATATTTTGGGTTCTTAACATTGAGCTTAATACATGTATGGAAAGATTGCATCTTATTTGAAATTGCAAAATTAAATTGAAAGTTTCATTTTGAAAATCTTATCATTTATTGGGAATTGAAAAATCTTATCATTTATTGGGAATTGAAGTTAGGAATTTGCATTTTATTCATATTCATTTATTTTACTTGTTGAGCCATAACACCATCAGTTTCATGATTGCACCTTTTTGAGTAAGAAAAGCCACTAAAAGTAATACTGATAAATTTAAAATTGATTAGAAATTTTTTTTTTTTTCAGGGTGCACAAACTAGCTTAGGATTTAGGGCCTTCGAATAGGATTTTGTGAGTAAACTTCTCCAAGGATATTAAATTCAACATATGTGTCTGACTAAGGGAGTGGTGAAATCCATTGTATAGTTTGTGATGTCAGGAGGCTCTGCTTACACCAGATTTAAGCATGAGGTCGCATGAAGTTGGTTGAGGGGATATCCCCCCAATACCTTCTTAGCGTCAGAGATATTTCTGGGGATCTATTCGTATATGGGGGTCTTTCTAGTACCTTTACCTCTATGAGAGGTGGTGCTTTCGATATTTTGGGATTTGATACCCTGCCCATATAGTAGACCCGACTTACAATTGTTCACCTGCTTATCAGTTATATTACGGTGGCTTAGTTGCTTGACATAGGTACCACATAGGTTACTTGCAATGGTTATTCTACAGGTACTCTGGGTCAGATAAGGGTTAGAAAACACACAACCTTTATGGAGGATTACCTCTCTGGGGGGATCTGACCGACTCATTGTTAAGACCACCAGGGCCCTTATAACTGATTCTGATACCTCTGATCTTTTGCAGGGAGTCTCAGGCCCCTCTTGGGCAAGACATACCTACTTTAGGGTGGGAGGCCCCTTTCAACCACTTTATCTTGTTTGTGTGCATATTGGCCTTTTGTTTATTTTGGTGTGCTCTTTGATTATTAGGTTGCCTTAGGATTTGTTTTTTTATCTCAAGTCTTGAGTCATCCTGGAGCTAGACCATCTTCCTCGCAGGTCTCATCGTTTGTTAAGACTACCACTGCATCTTGAGTCTTTTCCTTCTAAAATGCGTAAAGTTATCAAACGTGGTACACACACCTCCACCTTCCATACTTGTGATCATACAAGGATGAGTACTGAGTCGAGTCCGAAAGATATCAAGAGTCCTTCGACTCCTGTACCCATTATAGTTAACAATACTCCTTTGACACCTTCAACCACAATGGTTGTAGTCCCGAAGGTTCCCATCATCACTCTTTTCTGGCCTATAGTGAATACTCGGCCTATATTCACGAACCCTTTTGGGTCTCTTTGTCACTCATCGAGCTACAATACTCAATCCATCCCTACGACCTCTAGCCATTTTTCTCATGGTATGCCTAATTTCACATCGCAATTTTCATCCTTCATCCTAGCATCTAATCCAAATACTAGTATTGTACTTGGGGGCATGGCTCCTCCGCATACTCGATTCTCATTTGGTGGTGCTCATATCCCAGAAATGACTCCTATGGTTGGAATCCTTCCTCCTTTTAACCCATGGTCTAATCCCGGTCTTAATGCTCCTAGATGGAGTGGTCAACCTGGTGAAAAAGCTATTGCTTATGTTCTATCCATTACACCTACCCCCTCCATGCCAATTCTGACCAACACATTTGGCATGACGAATTCACCTCTATATTTTGATTCACACCTGGAGGATGTCATTTTCACACCTTCGGAAACCCCCAATCTAGAGCTATTCCAGCTGGAGGAAATATTTACAATCCTCATCATAACATTCCTACTGGAATGGTTCCCAACCAACCCCTTATGAATCGGTTCAGAGGGGGTTTTTAAAATCCTAGACAGGGAAATGGTGCATACCAGAACCCTGGATCGACTGCAATTCCCCAACAACAATCTTTCCCGGGAGCTTCGGACCAGATGCTGCAACCCCATCTCCCTTTTCTAGCCATGCTCAATCTTCCAAACTTGTCTAGATTAATGAATGAACCTATGTGTCATGACCCGACATGGCCCCCTGTCCCCACCAGGCTTCCTTCGGATATTTTGAAATTCGAAGGCAAGACTGGTGATTATCCTGGTGATCATGTCACTACTTTTCATATTTGGTGCTCTTCTAATTCCCTTAACGTCGATTATATTCGTTTAATATTGTTTCAACGCACCCTCACAGGGGTTGCAATGAAATGGTACATAGAGATACCAGGGGGGATGTACGGAAATTATAATCATATGGTTTTAGTCTTCCTCAACCACTTCCAATTGTTGGTTCGTTACGATCCCATCATAGAACTTCTGTCGGCCTTCTTCCAGGACAAAGCCACACGTATCTTGGATCACATCTAAGAGTGGCGTAGACGAAAGAGGTTGATCAAGACCTACATACCTTCAAAATTCCTTTTGGAATGGTTCCTTAAGTCTTTACAACCTTATATTTCAACGGATGTTTGCACATCCAGAGTTACATATGAGGAAAAAGCAATTTTTAAATCCCAACAGTTAGATATTATATATGCTCAGTCTGGGGTGTTATACGAAATTCTTCCAGACGCACCAAGGTCAAGCTACAACCCTAGAAAAAATCCTAGGCCTCATGCCGATGGTATTGTAGGCTCCGCAAATGTGAAATATGTAGACATGGTGACAAGCCAGTTGAAAGAGTTGTCTCTAAACCAGTATGTAGGAGGGAAAGCTTCGTATGTGTCCTCCACTCCCACTCATTCGACATATGTACATTTTGTGCAATCATCGACCAACCCGAATGGTAACCAACAACCAGGAGGAGATAAAAAGAAAGGATGTGGTAATAATCGTAAGGGTGGGAGGAATAATAATAATAAACCCAAGGACAATGTTAATAATGAGAAGTTGAATAATAATGCTGGTGATGGAAAGAAAGAAAGGCTAAAGGTGAAGTTTCCTTGTAAGCTTTGTACGAATGATCGCCTTACCCACTTGTGCCCCAAAATCGCGGAAGCTGCGAGGCTTTTATCTCTACAGTCCATTGTGTTGACTAATCCTTTTCTGCATAATCAACACATGGCATCAAGCTCCTCTAATGCCGGAAATGCGATGACTGGAATCAAAACCCATCGACGCAAGATGGTGACCATCTATGCATCAATGTGGTCACGTATCAGGCTAATGTAGCCACTTGGTCTCATGATTACAATTCTTCACAGACTGTACCTAGTCTGGAGTCTCCCCCTCCTCTGGAGACACCTTATAGATTGAAAAACTAGAGTCTTTGCCTCATATTCTGAAAGGAGGACTCAAGCGCTCTAGCCACAACCATAATGCTAGAACCACCTAGAATTACTCTATTGTTGAGGATATGGGTCAAACCCCTTGCGCGATGTCAACTTTGGAGGTACTCTAGACGTGTCCTTCACAAATGAATGTATTTTTATCTGTGTTAGGAGTTCTATACCCTTGTGGCTCTAAGGTTATCAATTTTTACATAACGGATGTGAAGCCTAGCTTTCCTTACCACGTGGCATTCCAAATCCATGTGGATTACTCAAAGTATACCATCAAACTTATTGTTATTGATGAAGGCACTACAACATGCATGATGTCCTTAACCTATTGGAAAGTCATTGGCTCTTTGACCCTCTCTCAATCTCTGACCATGTTGACCACATTTGACGGTCGTTCTTTCTGTCCCCATGATATTCTTCCTGCCTTCCCGGTCCAGTTAGGTGGGAAGAAGGTGGAGGTGGATGTCGAGGTGGTTGATGCACCCCTTGACTATAAATTGTTACTAGGACATAAGTGGACTTATGCTATGACTACAGTCATATCGTCCATCTTCTGTACTCTATGGTTTCCTCATGATGGGAAGATCATGATGATAAACCAATTTTCCTTTGCATACACTATCCCCAATGCATCAGTTGGACCATCGATCCCTGTGATTGATAATTCTCAGCCGACAACTAAGAATATTGGTGTTGGAATGTATTCATCCCTTATGGGTACCTTTGATTTCGTGGCACCAATTCATCATATCTATTCCATGTCTAGTAGGTTGCTTCGTCAATGAGATCCGTTCCTTTCCACACTTTGTATTTTAATGATCCTTGGACCCTACCTTCCTTGAATGCATCTTGTGAAGGTAAGTTACATACTGGAATGGCTATGCCACTGTCGTCATTAGAGATAATTAATCAGGATTTTCTTGAATCTTCTACCGACCCAGATCCTGTCGCATCACAGACGGACGAGGATGATCCTATTCTTAAGCATGTACGGGCCACTTCACCATATTTCTCACATGACTGCCTCGATGATACTTTACCCTCGGATGAAGAAATCATAGAGGCCATGAATGGTTCTGATAGGCCATGGGATGATGTGCACCATCGCTATTATTTCCTCCCAGAGCTTGCTAGAATCGAACAAGACGATTTTAGATCTACCTTGAGCGAGATAGTCGGTCACGATGTACTTCCACTTGATACACATGACATTTATGCTGAAGGAAACATGGCGAGTATCTCTCCTACCATCATGATTGATATCTCTTGTATTCCTAGTAAGGTTGAAAATGTATATATCGGTGCAGATTTCTCACCGGAAGAAATTATGATCTACATCGAGCTCTTCAAAGAATTCTGTGATGTATTCACTTTATCATATGAAGAGATGCCAGGAATCGACCATCGAATTGTCAAAACATGAGATTAAAACCTACCCATATGCTAAACTTGTTCGACAATGACTTAGAGTTGTCAATCCTAGAAAGGCCCCTGCTATTAAGGCAAAGGTGGAGAAACTTCTTAGTGCTGTCTTTATCTACCCAGTTCCCTTGACTGAATGGGTATCCAATCCCATTCCTGTGAATAAGAAGCAAGGAACCATCCATGTATGCATGGATTTTAGAGACCTGAATAAGGCTTGTCCTAAAAAAAACTTCCCAACACCCTTCATTGATCAGATTCTCGATGAGTGTGTGAGAAGCGAGATATTTTCTTTTATGGACGGATTTTCAGGATACAACCAAATTTATATTAAACCATAGGATCAACATAAGACATCATTTATTTTTCCTTGGGGTAATTTCACATACCAAAAGATGTCTTTCGTCCTTAAAAATGCCGAAGCGACCTTCCAACGAGCCATGACCTTCGCGTTTCATGATCTCAAGAATATAGTCGAAGCATATCTCGATGATCTCGTTTCTCACTCTCGCAAAACAGTGGATCACTCTACCCATCTTCGGCTAGTTTTTTAAATATGTCACTATTATCACATTCGTTTGAACACTCATAAGTGCATATTTTGTGTTAGGTCAAGTCGTCTTCTAGGATTCTTAGTATCTGAGATTGGGATCATGGTGGATCCTTTAAAGGTTGAGGCAATATTTTGATTTCCTCCCCTGTGCACTATTCATCAACTTCAAGGTTTACAGAGGAAAGCTAACATTTTACATCGGTTTATAGTAAACTATGCCAATATTACTAAGGGTTTCATCATCTCTTGAAGAAGGAAACTCCTTTTATATGAGATGAGTGAGCCTAGGAGTCCTTCGATGCTCTGAATAAATCCTTGGTGTCGACGCCTCTACTGAAGTCTCTGGACTATAGTAGAGATTACTTGCTTTATATCACTGCGTCTGAAGGGACGATTGGTATGGTTTTAGTTCAGGAGGATGATGACCTCCGTGAGCACATCGTTTACTATCTTAGTCGAAACTTAGTCGACCCTGAACTCAAGTATTCTCATGTTGAGAAGCTAGCTTTGGCTGTCATTCACGTATTTCAACAATTATGACACTTTATATTTCTTTGCAAAACTATCGTGGTTGTTGATGTAAATCCATTTCAATACGTCCTTACTAGGTGTATCATAGGGGGGACATATAATAAATGGATTGTCATCTTGCAAGAGTTTGATCTCGATTTTTCTTCGACGAAATCCAAGAAATCACTAGTCTTTGTCGAGTTAATATTGGACTTCCCTCGGTTAGATGAGGATGCTATTCATGTTGATTCATTTGAGGATGAACACATTTTTCTTGTCTCATCGTTAGACCCCTGGTATGGAGATATTGTGATCTATCTTCAAACCTTGAATTTCCCTTAGCATATTTTGAGAGATGATCGACGACGTATACAATATCAATCTAAAAAATACCTTATCATCGACGACACTTTGTATCGCCGAGGAGTAGATAATATATTGTGTCCTTGATTGACTCACGAAGAAGTTGAGTCTGTCCTTAATGAATTTCACAGTGGGGCTTGTGGTGGTCATCTATTCAGGCTTGCGACAACCCATAAAATATTGCAAGCCGATTATTTTTGGCCGTCTATTTTTAAATATTGTGTCGAAGAGGTCAAGAAGTGTCACCTTTGCCAGGTGTTCACTCGAAAGATGGGCTCGCATCTAGCCCCTCTTCACCCGGTCATTACCGTTAGTCCCTTCACCAAGTGGGGGTGAATTTTGTGGATTGCAACCCAAATTTGAATGGGGGGCATCAACATATTATCGTGGCCATAGACTATTCTACTAAGTGGGATGAGGTCATGCCTACAGTTAATCCGATGGTAAGACTGTTGCATTTTTCGTATTCAATCAAATTATAGCTAGGTTTAGAATCCTGAGTGACATTGTCACTGATCATGACACTCACTTTCAAAAAGAAATGATAAAAGAATTAACATCAAAACTGGGGTTTAAACATGGAAATTCTTCCCCTTAATACCCCCAGGAAAATGGACAAGTGTAGGCCGTAAACAATTCTCTCAAGACCATTTTGCAGAAAACTGTCAGCTAGAGCAAGTCTGACTGGCATATCATGATTTACCCTATGCTTTGGGCATACCGAACCTCGGTTAAGACTTCCAATGGTTTCTCTCCTTTCCAGTTAGTACACAGTGTGGATTCGATCCTACCTATTGAATGTGAAATCCATTCTCTTAGATTGGAGGTTACGCTCCTACCTGGCACTTTTGATCTCAAACAACGCCTCGCACACCTAGAGAGTTTAGACAAGTAGTGTCAAGATGCCTCTACGACTATCGAAGTGAATAAATGACGTGTCAAGGTCCAATATGATAAGTTTGTCTATCCTTGACAGTACGTTGAGGGTGACTTGGTCCTCTTGTATGACTAAGCCAAAGAACCACTGGGGGCAGTAAAGTTCAACCCCATTTGGCACGGTCCTTATATCATGTGATGTGTCTTAGAAAAATGAGCCTAAGAATTAGAATATTATGAAGGGAATTTGCTGGCTGAGCCTAGGAATGGGATCTACTTGAAAAGATACCACACTTGAGCCCCGATCTTGGGCGTAACTCTTTGTATACTGATGTATTTTAGTGTATATATATTTTCTCCTTTTTCGTCTTCATCTTGCTTATCGAGTTTTCCCTTGGTTGGAATATGTCAACGGATTCTTCGGTCTACTTAGGATTTGCAGACGGGGCCAGTCGTCATACATGGAACTTGGCTTCTTCCGCTTGGGTTGTTTACTCACTTGAGGGTCAACTGGTGTCTTCAGGTGGTGTTTTCCTAGGGCCATCAACGAATTATGTGGCCGATTATAATGTTGTTATAAATCTTTTACGTGATGCCATTTCACATGGTATCCATTCTTTAGACGTTCTCTTGGACTCCCAGTTAGTAGTATGTCAGTTGAATGGTAGTTACTGTGTGTGAGATCCTACTCTACTCCGACAATTCCTACAGGTATGACTTTTGGAACGAAATTTTGATTTTATTACTTATCATCACATACCTAGAATTTATAATCATGTATCCGATGCATACACTAATTATGTTTTAGATTGGCATTTGTCACATAACTAAAGCAAAGAAAATACATTCACCAATGTACACATTGTAATATAAGTAAAGTCGAAGACCAATGTTTTTTTATATATTTCATCTCTCCAAAAAATATGGTGTTATAGTACAAAATTGGGGCTTACACCCTCAAAATACATATATGACCGATCAATACAATAATAACAACATCTACACCTGTGGCGCCGAATGTGTGTCATGATAGCATACTACGACATTTACAAGACGCTGGAAGAGTCACACCCAAGCATGGGGAACACCTACCACCTGCCACTACATCGCCTTCGACAGATCCTCTACCTAAACCATGGGAATTCTTTGCGTCAAATGAGATAGCTTCCCTGGACGTTTTGAATCACTCTCTCAACGTCTCCTCCCGCTGGCTCATCTCCCCGGTGCCTCCATTGGTGTCGTGGAAGTCTATCTGGTCGTCGCGGACCCACATCTGTGTAACATACATGTTTTAATCACTACTTGACATCATCCAAAAAATATTTTTTTTTTCCTCTAAAAAAATACAAAAAAATGAAATATTCAAAAAACTTTTGTATAGCTATGTCTCTATAGGTGGAACCTGGTGGTAATGGCATGTCTAGATCTCCTCTGAAATCAATCCCTTCATAAGGGTAGTCCTCCAGAGCTATCACCTATCGACACCATTAGAAGAAAAACTCATCGTTGGAGGGTTCTGGTACCCTACCACCCCCCAACTGCCTCATCACCTCGGTCCACTTTTCCATGGATGGATCGTGAGGTCCATGCAGAAAAATATCGACTTTAGGGTTGAAGCCTAGAACCTTCTCGAAGAAAAAACTACATAGGATAGACGTGAACGCAAAGTTACTCTTTCTACCATGTTTGTAGTCTGTTAGCTGGCCCTTCATGTTGGCCAGTAGTGAAGTGCACCAGTCATAAACCGTGGGTCGCAAGCACTCCACCGAGTAGAAAATACTTTTCCTTGATGTCTAATGAAATGAGGCTGAACTTGTGATCCATGTCAACACTAGGACAATGATCTTGAGACTCAGGTTGTTGATCGCTTTGATCAGGAGTTGGATCCATACCTTCTTGATCCCTGCAATGCAATGAGTGGCTATGTAGTCCTCTATATTCATGCCACTCCCAACTCCCCAGGATTTGAGTTTCACCAGCTCACCCCGACGTGACAATCCTGTCAGAAAGTATATGTCCTCAACTTCAATCCTTAATGGTTTCCTATCGAGGTTGAAGGCCTCTGTATCTAGATCCCAATATTTCACCAACAATTGGAGCAGTCTCACTTGATCCCTCATTCCTTTGAGAGCCCAAAATTTATACAGCCTACATATTCTTAATGCCATTTGGGCCCTTGGATCTCTATCCATTGCAACATCAACCTCATAATTCTCTCTTTCTCTCCACTCTAGCACCATCCTGCAAGTTTAAAATCAATTTTTGAGTCAGTAAAATTTTAAAAATAAAACCCATGGACTTGTACGCGAGATGAAACTTACACAGTCACAGATAGGGCTACATATATGCACTTTGTTTTGATAATAGTCGTGTATAGGGCTGTGTATACGCACCTCGATGATCTACAACCCGCATATACACTAGTTTCTAATTTGTGCTTTGAAATACTAAAAAAAGGAGACCTAATTGCAAATAATAATCCACTAGAAATGAAGAGAAGGGCACGATGACTTACTTGGTCCAGACGATTGTCAATTCCATTGCTCGTAGCTCCCACAATCCACAGTTGAAATTCTGGAGAAATTTGGTCCAAAATGCACTATTTGGGTAAAAATTACAAATGGTATGGTAAAATTGGTTATTTTCACTATTTATAGAAAATAATTACCCACTTTGCATAGTTTTTGCTAATATTTTGGCCTAGTGGACTAATAATGCAGTGGATGGAGTTGGTTTTGGTGGTTTCATCCAAGGATTCTTGCGGTTTATAGCACCATGTCACTCGTTTGTAACTTTGACATGTATTTTTGTTGACCAACATATAGGATAGACCATCACTCCGTTTTGCACATTTGCATTATCCTATAACTGTAATTCGCATGCCTTAGGTACAAACCCATTTAGTAGTGACACATAACCTTCTTTCTGCAAATAGAAGTGTCGTTATTGAATGGTAGAGACTTACCAAACATGGGTTCCCTAGTTAGAACCTCTATTCCATTCGGTGCCCATGCAAAGATTTTGTCGGTAGGATCGAGAGTCCCTTATAGATAATATATGAATTTGTGTTCGAACCTCATTTCTTACTCATAAGCATGCTGACCTATACCTATGGGACTCCTAACGAGTCTGGTTTAATCTCTTTTCTGACTCTCTCAAAAAGTGAAAAGATTGTTGAATGAACTTGTCTCTTTCACACTCGTAAATTGGATTTGAAAGGACGTCTATTTGGTGTAAATTTAACCCTTTATCAAACCAAGTAGACTAAATTTATGAAAATGACATTCTTTGGCATTAAATTGTAATTGAATCTCATTCTCTTGCTTGCAGTATTGAGCCCATTGTCAGTTCTCGCTTTTGCATTATAATCCTATCACCTCAATAGTTTGCATCATCAACCAAGCAAAGCCATGTTTATATCCTTTGCAACTTGACACCCTATAGCCAAAGAGGAAACATTCCCCCAAGTGTCCATATCCTTGCATTGAGCATAGGTGTGTTCCATTGTTGGAACTAGTTGCTTACTAGTGACACTCATTTCTTCCTCTGTATCATAACATTCATTTGACTATGAGAAAACAAAAAAAAATATGGGCGGGAAAATAATATTATCTTATGTTGGAAATAGTCGTGTCACCTTTGATGAAAGCACAAATTTTTGAGTCCACTTGTCATCAAAATTTTGGGTTTAGCATGACCTTAGGAATTTGAGCTCATTACTTAGAGTTTACTCCCCTTACTGGTTACTCTTCCAGTCCCTATGTAGAGTTTGATTGGTGCCTCCTACATCACAAAGTTTCATCATTTGAGGATATGCTGCCAGACTCATCCATATGTCTCATGCTCTTATTCAAAGGATGTTTATTAGCATGTGTCATCCATTTCTCAGAACTCTTGACTTTGTATGTCGATCATACCCTCAGTGTGTGTCAGAGTTACATGAAGTTGTAGTCATAACGTGCACCCTGGTCCTACTTTCATTATGGGTAGGTAACCTGGAACCCATCAATCAACATTTCCTCATTGGTCGCTGACTGGTGGGTTTCCCTTGTGTTCGAGGACAAAAAATCTATTCACACATTGGGATTCATGCAGTGTCTTGGATGCCATTATCCTTATTGGTGGTTTCCTCTCCTTTGTCGATAGTTTTCCTTATTGGATTCTATTCATAGGGTCTTTTTCATGCAATGATTTCATCTAGTACATGCAAAAGACACACAAGGTCGTTGGTTTGTGAACATGTTATTCGTTTGAGTTCCTCCAAATCATCAAGATCCTGCTTCATACCTCGTGTTGAATGACGAGAGATTCCTTAATGCTCTCCTTTCAGTGGGTCTCCTTCCATCAACTTCAGCCCATTTATTCTAGAAATGAGACCTAGAGCCCTATGAGTACCTAGAGGCTTGCAGTCACCAGTGGCAAGTTCCGTCACCATCGAAAATTGTGAATACATCAATGTCTCCTGATCGATGGATTATTCAAGTGTTTGACCTCAACTCCTTTATTCACACTTGTAAGAATGTATTCGATGCCTTGATACCTACTTTCATTATCGATAGGTTGTCTCACGTTTTTTAACGATATACCTTAATGACTGGTAATCAAACGAAGTCTCATTGTGTTCAAACTCAACTCCTTTATTCACATGCTGTAGACTTGCACCTTTGGTAGATCATGTACAAGACTTGAAGACATCAGTTTATAGTCACAAATTTCCCGAGTTGTTGTTATCATTCATTAGACTAGTACCTATATGACTTCAGTGATCATGGGAGATCAGATTGTACTCCATTGTATACAGATATATTCAAATTGATTTTGAGACTGGTTTTCACTGGGCCTTGTTCATCACTATGACAACCTATGGCATGTATCTACTCTTGTAATGCATATTCATGGCCATGAACAACTATTTGGTATATTTCCACATGGATCTACAGTGTAATTCAAATTGGTAGACATGTGCACAAAGTCAGTATGGATTGTAATATTCTTATGAGCAACTAGTTCGTCCAGATGGGTCTCCATTACTCCACTTCTGGGAATTATAATATATTTCAGCCATCGAAGATACTCCTTTGACCTCACACATTAGGGGGCATCTGTTATAGCAATATTTTCCTCACCCTATGAAAACTTTCTCATAAGGCATTTTCCATTTCCCTATGCAGACTTGAAGTCCCTTTTTGCAGTTCCCATAGCTAAAAATTGTATTTTTTCACATATACACGCCCTAATAGATATACAACAATCATATACGCAGGTTGCACCATTACAACCCGCATACATCGAGGTTTATGCTCAAAATTAAAAAAAATGGTTTCGGGTTTCCATGTCACGTCACAAGATCCATGATCCTCAACCTTCGATATACTGGAAACGTTCTAACTCGACCCTTCAGTTCCATTTGAAGGCTATAAATGGGCCATATCCAAGCTATGGAAAAGAGGAGAAGAATTCAACTTTGAGAGAAAAGTTACTCTGGAGAAATTATTCACTTCATATTGAGTCTGCATCCCTTTGTCCTTTTAAGTATGAACACATTGTTCAACCCTCAAGCTCTTCCCTATTTGATAAAGAACCTAATTGTCTCTCTTATATGAGCTTGCCTTTGGAGGAGGATTGAAGCGGTGGAGGCCCAGCTGGAAGGGACTTAGTTTCTCAGTTCTGAACGTACCGACACAAAATTTTGTCATTCATACACTTTTGTTGATTACATTTTAATAGAAATACTCTTTTCTCATCCAATTAATGTCTTGCAAATATTTGAATTGTTATTCCATAGGAATATCTGTTATGAATATTGATGGATTATGCTATTATATGTGCTAACTTTATATATTATCACCATATGCTTGTGTACCTTGGTTATTTAGGACAAGTTGCAGGTGTATTGATTTAAGTCAAGTGCTCAACGATGGACTTCATCGAATGCTTGGACGTGGTAGGTTCTTTATCTTGTCTTGTTAGCATGTTTTTTTATATATCATACTTGAGATTAGAGTTGATTTCTGTAGTCATTTCCGTTTGTTGTTGTTTACCCCATGCCATAGAGTGATTTTCCTCGCAACATGAGCCCCTTCTAAATGAGAAAGAGATCGAGTGCATGGTTGTGGAGAAGAAGAAACATGAGCTTCTTAGTAAGTATATGGGTGAGGATATCATGGAGGAGTATGCGAAGGCCAAGGCAATGCTTAATATTTAGTGATAAGGCATGATGGCAAAGCTTATGGATCATTAATTTTTTTTCGAAATGTTCTTCTTAACTTCTATTAAATATACAATAAGGACCTTAGGTAATTCTTGAGGTTGACACAGTATTATAATTAAGACATCCACCATAAGGAAATGTAAGTGTTTGATTTCTCTAATGAAGAAATTAATTAAGTTGTTAAGGTTAAAAGAATACTAAATTAAATTAAATTTATATTAATATTTAAAAATATAACAAATATTAAGAAAACTCAATAAATATAATAAACAAAAATCCATGTGTATATGTTATAGGGAGATTAGTCCCCATCTTTGATGTAATGATTGTAACATGCAACCAACCACTTTATAAAACAAATTTCAAATTAAGCAATACATTTACATTAGTTCCATTGAAAATACAAAAATACAATTACTCAATCATCTTTTTCTTATGCCCCAAGAGGGTGTCTAAAGGTAGACCCAATGCAAGACATTTTTGATGAGTGGTTGGTGTTCTATGAAAGTTATAGTTTATTAACAACTTGTCACCAAGAGACAAACTAAGTGTTTCATGCACAACAACAAATTTGAATGCCTTCCTTTTCATAAAGAACTCTTTGTCATTGGAGTGTTTCTCAAAGGAACAATTTGCACTAAATAATGAGGATCTGCAACTATTTATGAACCTTGTGATATTCCCATGAGTTTGTGGACGACCGTCAACATATAACACATTTTTCCTGATAAATTTTCTAGAAGCATAACCATTCATGCACATACTATACATGGAAATGCTATGTTTGTATTTCGTTGTACTATGTTGTCATTGATGTCAAAAGATTGATGTCAAGTATTGTCATAGTGATGTGTTTGTATCATTGATATATTTATTATTGGTTATAAGTTCATTGATGTAATTGTTGTCAAAGGGTTGATGTCAAGTGGTGTCATAATGATGTGTTGATATTAAAGGGAGTTATATCATTGATGTCATGTCATGGTTGATAGGAAGAACCAAATGGATAAACTCCAAAGTGGTCCACTTATGGTGAAATCCCTCATGGGAATACACTCTTGGATAAAGTTTTCAAAGTGGTCCCCTTAGGGTGAAACCCCTCACGGGAAGACACTTTTTGAAGTTCAAATGGTTAGGTGGATGAGTATCCAAATAATGTGGTTAGGGAACCCAAGTTTGATTAAGGAATAATGTAATGAAGATTAATGAATTTGGAGGATAAACTATTCCATATGGATAATATATTTCATGTTGTTTTCGGTGACATGTGGAACGCCACATAACTCCTCATAGTTAGAGAGTTATGGCCATGTGAAGTTGGAGAACCCTCGTGAATTATCTAGAATCCCCTAGAAGGTCAAAGAAGTCAAATTATTCTAGAATCTCCTAGAAGAAGTTGACCAATCAAAGTGGTTAGTCATGGGTTAAGTGGTTGCAACAAGAAAACAATTAAAAATAAATTAGTTGCAACTAGAAGTGGAGATTTACTATTTGTGGATAAAATGGTTAAGTGGAAAAAGTGTCTAAGTGGACAAAGTGGCTAAGTGGACAAAGTGGTTAAGTGGATACTTCTAGAGGAAGCTACTTGGAGAGTATAAATAAGAGAGAAAGGGTCTCCCATTAGTATTATATTGAGTATATTGAATATATAAAAGTGAATGAGGTAACCAAAGGAGATCTAAGAAAAATTTTAGAGGGGAAGTGAAGTAAAGAAGGCCGAAATTCAAGGGCGGATAAAGTCTTTTGATGATGCTTTCTAATGTATGTTATTTACTGGTCATCTCACCATTTTTGCGATAATTTTTTTTCTAGAATGAGTCAGATAGAAAAATATGGAGGATTTTGAGAAAACAGATCCAAGTAACTGTGATAAAAATTTCAGCTTGTGGGTCGTTGTAGTTTTGGATTTACACTCTGTGGAAACTAGGGTTTGTGGCTAGTCCTGAAACTAGTCTAAAACACGTGTTTCAGATAAAAACGTCATAACATCTTCATAACAGATCCAAATTTAGTAATACCAAATTCCTTGGTTAAATTACCATCTTTAGTATTTTTTGTACCATTTTAAGATCCATATAGAAAATATTCCTCCTGTGCCATTCTCTACAAGTTCGCTCTCTAGAATAAGCCAGAATTCAGCAAGGTCTGTCATTTTTTCTATAACTCCTTTTCTGAGAGGTTCCAAGTAGTGAAATCTGTAGGAATTGCACAAAAGACATTGAATAACCATGTGTACCATTTTCAGACCTTTATTCATTACAGGTACATATTTATGATTTTTGCAAGTTAGGGTGGTTGACTAATCCAAAATTAGTCATGTGAGACTAAAGTAAAGTTTGATGAAAATGATACTCTCTTGTTGTTGAAGTTAAGGAAGGTTTGAAGGTCCGTGATCACATACACTAGGTCTGTTATAGAGTTACAGATTATATTTGGATGATGATATTTATGAGACAGGTTGAGGTGACAAGTTGTTGTGACAGGTTGTGCATAGTTGATGCACTTGAATTGGTATAGACTATTGTTACAGTTTGACAGATTTATTTTTGTCTACAAGCTAGGTCTTGTACTCAAGGGTTGGATTCATAACTTCTCGGTTGGTGCTGAGATAAACAGGATAGGTATTGCATTGAGAGTTGGTTCTCTCTTGGAGTTGGTTCTCTATTTCAGTTGGCGCTGATAAAACCCAAGGATTGTAGTCCGTAATACAAAAGAAACTTATACATATATCTGGTGTTCTTTATTGTAATGGTGCATAGCTATTTATTGTTAATGTATGTCATTGAGATATATTTACATGCAAGCAACTAAGTATGAATGGGAGTAATAAGTAATGATGATATGAATGGTGATTGCTAACTAAAGTTTTGTGATAAGTGTAAAATATCCCTCACACTGATTCACCCCCCCTTTGTAATATTCCAGATATAAAAAGTATGCAAAACATAAATAAATATGTAGAAATGGCAGATGAACAACAATATAACTAGAACAACACCACAATAATACCAAAATGATACCAGAATAAAACCAGAAAGAACAATTTGATTACTGAGAGCAATGTTAACTTGCCTCTTCGAGGGGGAAACCTCTAGCAGAGCAGAGCTCTATTACAATAATATCCAAGAAAAAAGTTCTCATACCCTCGACTCCTATTTATACTAAATATGTCTATCAAAAGAAACATCTAGAGGAAGATCCTTATAGAAGCGAAAGGTGCTATTAGGTCTTCTTACGTTGGACTTATTCTTCCTTATTGCTAGGCCTTATTAATATTGATCTTTATTACATCAAAATATATTATTCTACATACGTGAGGGGTTAGGTCCCTAACATGTCCTCCCCCTTAAAAATAGTCTTGTCCTCAAGGCTTGAGATGTGAAATTGCTGTAGAATGGTAGTTGGTTCCCAAGGGGAATCTACTGGAGTTGTATCTTTCCACTAGACTAACAATTCCTTGATGGCTCGTTGACGCAGATGATGCTCACGTTGGTTCAAAACTGCTATTGGATGTAGCCAAATGGAGCCTTCTTCGTCCAACTCGGGAAGGTTAGTTTTAGTTTGGCACTTAGTTCCAATGACCTTCTTTAAGAAGGAAACATGAAAAATAGGATGGAGCTTAGAATGACTAAGAAAAACTAATTGATAGGCCACCTGTCCCACATGCTTGAGAAGGGTATAAGGACCATAAAATTTGGGCGCCATTTTCTGACAATGGTCATCCTTGAGGGAAATTTTCTTGTAAGGTTGCAGTCAAAGAAACACCTGATCCCCTTCTGAAAATTGACATTCATAGCGACCTTGATCTGCTTGTTGCTTCATGCGATTCTGGGCCATGACCAAATTCTCTTTGAGGGTACTGATAATAGCCTCTCGAACCGTAAGCGTTTGGTCAACCGCCTAGACCTTCAAGACACCTGGAAAATATGAGAGAACTGAAGGTGGATTTTGTCCATATACCTCTTCAAAAGGAGTCATGTGGGAAGCTGTATGGTACAAAGTGTTGTACCACCATTCAACTAGTGGTAACCCTTGAGCCCATTGATTTTTCCTTTCTGATGAAAAACACCTCAAATATGTTTCCAAACACTTGTTGACAACTTCAGTTTGACCATTAGTCTGGGGATGATAAGCTGTGATGAGATGCAATTAGGTTCCTTGTAGCTTGAACAGTTCTTGCCAAAAATTGCTGGTGAAAGTTGGGTCACAATTAGAAACAATAGAATTCGGCATGCCATGAAGCTTGAAGACCTGATCCATGAAAATTTGAGCCATAGGGGATTCTATAAATGGGTGTTGAATAGTACAGAAATGAGAATACTTGGAAAAATGATCAACTACCACCATGATGACTGATTTATTGCCCGATTTAGGTAAGCCTACAATAAAATCCATAGAGATATATTGCCAAATAACAAGTGGAATCAGAAGCAGTTGTAGTGTTCCAGGAGATTTGATTGTTTCTCCCTTGTTGCATTGACATACATCACATTCAACCACAAAATTATGAATGTCTTGTTTCATACCATCCCAGAAAAAAAGAACGTTTGACCCTGTCATAGGTTTTGGTAAACCCGGAGTGCCCAGCTGTGGGTGTAGCATGAAGCTAAGAAAGTATCGTGTATTTAAGTTTTGACTGTTTACTTAAATACAAATGGCCTTTGTATCGAAGCTCATCATGGAGCCAAGAGTACCCTGGGGAAACTGGAGAATTGGACTACAATTGTTGTATCAGATGCAAACTTTTGGGATCGTGTAGCCATTCCTAGCGAACAACTTGGAGCCAATCTAGTACAATGAAGGAGAGAGAAAAAATGGACCCTTTATCTTCATATTTTATGGAAATTGCATCAACAGCCGCATTGTCTTTTCCTTTCTTGTAAATGATTTCATAATCATATCCAAAGAGCTTAGTCACCCATTTTCATTTCTCTGGGGATGAAATGCATTGTTCCAGAAAATACTTGAGGCTTTGATGATCTGTCTTAATTTGGAAGCGTTTCTCCAATAGATAAGGGTGCCAAAGATCAACGACATGCAAAATAGCCAACATTTCCTTTTCATATATTGATTTTCCCAAATTCACTCAGACAATTGTTTGCTGGTAAAGGCCAAAGGACGACCCTCTTGCATAAGGACAACGCCAATTCCTTTCCATGAAGCATCACATTCCAGGACAAAGGTATTTATGAAATTAGGAAGGGCCAGTAATGGAGTGGTGCACATGGCCATATTCAAGGTTTGAAAACCTTGAGAAGTTGTTGGAGTCCAAGTGAAATAATTATTTTTAAGGAGTGCAGTGAGAGGTGTCGCAATCTTTCCATAATTCCTAACAAACTTGCAATAATAACCTGTTAAGCCCAGAAATCCACACAAGATTTTGAGACTCTTTGGGTGAGGCCAATCTTGCATAGCTTCAATATTTTTAGGATCCACCTTGACGTCGACCTTGCCAACAATATGACCCAAGTACTCGACTTCCGAGGTGCCAAAAGCACATTTAGATTGTTTCAGGAAAAGTTAGTGTTGAGAGAGTGGATGGAGAAATTGATCCACATGAGCAATATGGTCTTTCTAGGTTTTTCTATAGATGAGGATATCATCAAATAAAACTAAGAAAAAATGATGGAGAAAAGGACGAAAGACATGATTCATGAGGCTTTGGAAAGTGGAGGGAGCATTACACAAGCCAAAGGGCATGAACAAAAACTCATAGTGGCCCTCATGAATTTTGAAGGCAGTCTTAGGAATGTCTGCCTCTTTCATATGGATCTGGTGGTATCCAGAATGAAGATCAAGTTTAGTAAAGAACTGGGCACCACTCAATTCATCCAAGAGGTCATCAATGACAGGAATGGGAAATTTGTCTTTAATGGTGATTTTTTTGAGGGTGCGGAAGTCGGGACACATGTGCCAAGAACCTTATTTCTTAAGGACCATGAACACAAAAGAAGAGTATGGGCTCGTACTAGGGCGGCTAACACCTGTGTTGAGAAGTTCTTGAACTATTTTCTCAATCTCATTTTTTTGGGAAAAGGGGTGACGATAGGGATGGATATTGGGAGGAAGGCTTTCTGGGACAAGGGGAATGGAATGATCATGAAAACCATGGGAAGGAGGGAGTCCTTGGGGAGTGGAAAAAACCACTTGATGTTTAGAGAGTATGGATTGGAGGTCCCACGACACAGAGGGTGTCTCTGTTGCTTGTATGGCATGGAGTTGGGCAATAATGCCATAATGACCTTTTTTGAGCAGATTTTCCATGCGATGGGAACTAATGATCTCTAGGGAATCGACAGTGATGCCTTGGAATTTATATTGTTGGAACTCCTAGTTGAATTGCATGGTTAATTCCTTAAAATCCATGAGAATGGGACCCAGAGTCCTTAGCCATTCTTCACCCAACACAATGTCACAACTACCCATGTCGATAGCAAACATATGAGATTTCAGGTGGTATTCACCAATTTGGAGACACACATTTTCACAACGCCCTCCACATTTCATGGACCCACCATTGACAATCATGATTTGGAAATTATTGACTGCACGGATATAGCAATTAGTTTCTTAGGCAATGCGACGATGAATAAAATTATGGGTGCTTCCACTATCAACAAGAATGATGACCTTCCTATGCTTGATGTAACCAATTAGCTTGAGGGTTTGGGAAGAAGAGAAGCTAGTGAGATAATTTAGGGAAATGAACGGTTCTACATCAGGAGGGTTTGAGGGAGGGGTTATGTTAGTGGGTTCAGGTGAGATGGACACAAGGGGAGCCTCAACATCCTCTTCCGAAACATCCTTCGAGATGGACATAGAAAGATTTTGTTCCTTACACTTGTGTCCCGGAAAATATTTGTCATCACAATTATAAAAAAGTCCTTTGAGTTGGTGTTCAACCATTTCGACCCTAGTCAATATCTGGATCTTTGGTGGAGTAGAAGGAGGAGCGGGATTTACTAGTTTAGTGCGAAGAATAAAGGAGGGTTTTCAGTTTTGAGAAGAGACAACTTGTTGTGATTCCTTAGCTCTTTTAGTATCCTCCACCCAACTCTGAGGCTGAGACATGAGGAAATGGGCACAAATCTCATCCTTGAGGCCACTGATAAAACATTCTCGGAAAAAAAGCATCAGACATGCCCTCTATACGAAAAGCCAGTCGCTCAAAAGAAACTATAATGTCTTCCATTGTGCCAGATTATTTCAATTTTTTCAAACGGCCTAAATGGTTGGTGTCAGTGTCAAAGCATTCATAAATCTTTGACACAAAGTGTGTCCAAGCAACATACCCTTGGCGGGCATTTTTTCTCCATTGCCACCATTGCCAACATTTGTGATATATATGGAGAACACCATACTAGAGTTTGGCCAACTCATCTGTAATGTCGTACAAAGAGAAATAATGTTCCATTTGAGTTACCCAACCAGTGGGATCTGAGCCATTAAATTTGGTCACATCCACACGTGGAAGGCGTAGGTCACGCTGAAAGTGATGGGTCTGGAAATTATGGGAAAGAGAGGAAGTTTCACCTTGGGTATGCAAAGGTGGTTCAGATAAGGGAGGATCTGTAGGGATATGCATCTTGGTGCAGATCATTGTAGTGACAGATTCAAGGTTGGTAGTAATGTCTTTTTTGAGGTCTTGTTTGAGTTCCTTGATTGAGGCGGCAATGGAGGAATGTATGTTTTTATTGATGGTGTCAATATGTCACTAAGTTGTCTCACTTCTTGTGGGGTCTCTGTGAAATTAGAGTGCAAGGTATTGAAGTGAGCTTCCAAGTCTTGGCTACGGGTATGGGCCATGATGACGAGGGAACTGAAAAGGGGCGGGTGGGGCCACACATAAATTGTTTCTGCTGAAAAATGATAGGTATGAATGAGATAAGGGCGAGAGAGAAATCCAATGGAATAGGTCTTCGTCCCCAAATGTTAGGTATTCAAGGGTTCTACAGACAAGTGTTTTCCCTATGCTATAGCTCTCTGATATATGTGCGAGGTCCAACAATATTACTCGGCCCAATATATCAGGGCACCAACTAAGGAGGATAGACTGTTCCCTTAGCCGTACTACCCGACTACCCAGGTAATAGAGAGTATCTTCTTGAGTGTTGTTCTCAGTGGCACTATATCAGTTAGGCGGTCAATCAATTTATCTATGGAGGGATTTAGGAGATCTAGGATGATCTGTATACAGGTGTTGTCTGATGCACTACCACTCAAAGGGGTACCAACATGGGTTACAAGGGTGGACAACAGATGTGCGCTTAAGTACCACTTGTATTTCCCGTGTGTATGAATCCTTGACCGCAGGTTTAGGCGCATAGCGACAGATCTATGTACCTTAAAGATGTCAGAATACGTCTCTACCCTGGAAAAAAATAAACCCACAAATTTTTTCCGAGGAAGGTGCTATGATACCACTTGTAATATTCCAGATATAAAAAAGTATGTAGAACAAAAATAAATAGCTAGAAATGGAAGATGAATAACAATATAACCAGAACAACATCGCAATAATACCAAAATGATAGAAGAATAACACTAGAAAGAGCACTTTGATTAATGAGAGCAACGTTCACTTGCCTCTTCAAGGGGGAAACCTCCAACAGAGAAGATCTCTTTTACAATAATGTCCAATACAAAAGTTCTCATACCCTCGACTCCTATTTATACTAAATATGTCTATCAAAAGAACCATCTAGAGGAAGATCCTTCTAGAAGCAAAAGATTCTATTAGGTCTTCTTACATTGGACTTATTCTTCCTTATTGCTAGGCATTATTAATATTGAACTTTATTACATATAGATATATTATTCTACCTATGTGAGGGGTTAGGTCCCTAACACCCTCTCAGTGTGATCGATGTGTCCAACAATTGGTATCAGAGCAGGCCTTCACTATAATCCTTACAAGCTTGGAGGAGATCCATGGACACACAACTGGATGATGAAATTCCAATCTTTGATGAGACAAATTATTTCACATGGAGAACATAAATGAAAGGGTATTTGAAGGAAAAAGGAGCGGGTGTTTGGAAAATTTTTATTGGTGGATCAATTCCCTTGAAGAATAAGTCAAAGTTTGAAGGTAAAAAGGAAGAAAATAAGAATGACGCATTAGCTCTCAAGACCATTTTAAATGGACTCTCAAGTTCTGTCAAAGAAATCATGGGACAATGTACTTCCACCAAGGATCTATGGTTGAAGCTAGAGAAGGTATATCAAGACAAATAAGACAATTCCATCAAGGACAATGAAGGTAAAGAATCTCCAAAATATTCTAATGATAATACTCCTAGTGAAGTTGAATTTTCTCTTACAAATGAAGAAGAAGATATAGTAGAAGTTTGTGTAGATGAAGAAGAAGAGTTGTTGAAGTTTAAAGAAAACGTTTTATTTGAGTTAGGTGATGTTAGCATGGAAATATGACATTATTCAATTGCTTCTGAGTATCTTGAAAAATGCATTAAGGAATTCCTAGAAAAGTACCCAAATCATATCATGGAACTAAAGAAAATTCTCAAAGAACAAGAAGAAAGTAAAAAGACTCAATTAGAATAAAAAGAAGAAGAGATCAAAAGACTAAAGAATGAAATAATTAATCAAGCAAAAGAAAAGAAGAAGTTAGATGATGAGCTTAGTAAAATTATTGAAGTTAATATCAATCGACCAAAATTGATAAAGTCAAAAGGATAGAGGAACTATTGAAGAATCAAATAAATGAAAAAGAAGAGTCATGCCATAAGTTGGAAGCTGAAGTTGTTGATCTTAGAAAGAAAGAAGAGAAGTAAAAAAGGTTCATGAACAACTCAACAATTCTGGATGAAATCCTAGATAGCCAAAGATCTCCAAATGATAAGACAGGTCTTGGAGACAACAAGGAAGATATACATTTTGAAGCTAACACTTCTAAGAAGCATGAGGTAAGTCCTTTGTGCTCAAAAGGTGGAAGCAGTGCTGCAAATCAACCATCTACACAAAGCAAGGAAACTTTCAAAAGAACAAAGAAAGGAAGACATCCATAAGCCATCTTTACACCTCAAATGAAATTCAATTGAGATACATCTTCATGGTGGACACCAATGCAAAGGTATGAAAATATTTTTCATGGTCACTGCTACTCATATAATGAATATGGTCACAAATATTTGGATTGCAGACATTATGAAAGGAATATAATGGAAGGTTTCATAACACCCTAAGGTGTTGGAGATGTAATCAAGTGGGACATATTGTTGCTCATTGTCACACCATGAGATGCTATAGCTACAGTGGGTTTGGCCACAAATCCCGGGATTGTTGGAACACAAGAAGACAGTCCATGAAGACTGCTTCATATAGCATGACAAGAAGAACACATGAAGATAGGAAGGAAGAAAAGGTTGAAAGGAGGGAAGATTAAAGAATTAGTACTCAGAGAACATGACACTCTCATAAGTGGATGAAGAAGACTGAACAACCATAACATAATGGCAGTCATGAGGCAAGCTCAAGCTTGACATTTTCTGAAGCATATGTGGGATCATGTTGGAAAAGTCACGTACATACACGAGGTGACCTATAGAAAGGTCATGTACATACGTTAGTTTTCTATGGAACATGATGTGTACCTATGGAAAAATCCTCAAGAAAAGGAGTGTACAGATGAGTTGCAACATGGTTTGATTATATAACTTTGTTTATGCAGGGTCTGAGATGGTTTTCTTCAGGTTTCATATTATTATGTGTGTTTGATGAATATATGGTGATAATATGTGGTTGAGTGTTGAAGCATATGTTTGATGTCTATATTGGATGCATGGTACTAACCCTAGAGTGTGGATTGAGACATTTTCTATTGAGGAACAATGTTGGTTATGTCAGTAAAGTTATGGCACTTTGTTTATGAGATATATCATGATGATGTGATGTTATCTAGAGATATATCATTGATCTATTGAGGGACACTCTTGGTACATGTTTAGAGGTATTTTTGTTGCATTATAGTTGTTGTTTTGAGGCATATTTGTTGTAGTACATGGCTGGTACATATTTGAGTTCCATTGACATATCTTATGATGTATTTTTAGAGGCATATTTGTTAGATGTCTTGGTGCATGCATTTGGCATGTGGTTGAGCTACATATTGGGACATGTAGTTTATGAGTTGATAAGGTGGTTATGTTGTACATTATTCATGGGTCATATCTTGATCTATGGTTGATGCACTTTCTTTGGTACATGATGTATGGGATGATATATTTGAGATGCTTGGTTGATATATTGATGGTTGAGATACATAGTTGTGTCACTTGTTCATGGTAGAGGCATATCATGAGTGATATGACACTTGTTTGAGGCATATGGTTGGTACACAGTTGGCACATGTTCTTGGCATATGGTTGATACACTCCATTGATGATATATTGTGGTATATTGTATGGTATTGATGTACATTTTTGATGTACATGGGTGTTGTGCATGGTTGGCACACAGTATGGAATGAGATGTACATGGTTGATGTTTTGTTCATGATTCTTTATTCATTGTTGACATATATTTTGCTTCATGATGTATGGTATGGCACGGGTTTGATGCATGGATAGGTCCAAGGATCGTCATAGGAAGAGGAAATCATTCTTGAGAAGTTGATCTATGTTCTAGTTGAGCAGTAGCATTTGCAACATAAGTATATTGTAGTGGTATCATATTGTTCATATTGAAGAGAAGATAGGGTGAGACATACCCACATGGGGAGTTATTATTATTCCCATGATTGGTTGCAACATCATGATTCCATGAGGAGAGATGATTGGAAGCCATTCCATCAACATTGCATCAGAGTGATATCCCTTGTCCAAAGGGGGAGAGATTGTTTGAATGATGGAGAAGCAGATAGAGGGACAAACCCCAAGGAATCCAGACAGGGGAAGCAACACCAAGGAAAGTTTAGGAAGGGGGAGCATCCCTAAGGATTAAACTACCCTTTTCCATTGATGTCAAAGGGGGAGAGATATCCACATTGATGTGGAGAGATGAATATTGATGGGATCATTACCATGTCCAAGTGTTTCCATCAATGATTGGTGTTGACATCAATGCTAGTATTTCCATCAATTCCAAAGGGGGATATTGTTGTACTATGTTGTCATTGATGTCAAAGGGTTGATGTCAAGTATTGTCATAGTGATGTGTTTGTATCATTGATATATTGATTATTGGATATAAGGTCATTGATGTAATTTTTGTCAAAGGGTTGATGTCAAGTGGTGTCATAATGATGTGTTGATATTAAAGGGAGTTATATCATTGATGTCATGTCATGGTTGATAGGAAGAACCAAATGGATAAACTCCAAAGTGGCCCCCTTATCATGAAATCCCTCATGGGAAGACGATCTTGGATAAAGTTCTCAAAGTGGTCCCCTTATGGTGAAATCCATCACGGGAAGACACTTTGTGAAGTCCAAATGGATAGGTGGTTGAGTAGCCCAACAATGTGGTTAGGGAACCCAAGTTTGATTAAGGAATAATGTAATGAATATCAATGAATTTGAAGGATAAACTATTCCATATGGATAGTATATGTCATGCCATTTTCAGTGATATGTGGAACGTCACATAACTCACGGTTAAAGAGTTATGGCCATGTGAAGTTGGAGAAACCTCATGAGTTATCTAGAAGCCCCTAGAAGGTCAAAGAAGTCAAATTATTCTAGAATATCCTAGAAGTTGACCAGTCAAAGTTGTTAGTCACGGGTTAAGTGGTTGCAATAAGAAAACAATTAAAAATAAATTAGTTGCAACTAGAAGTGGAGAGTTTACTATTTGTGGATAAAGTGGTTAAGTGGAAAAAGTGGCTAAGTGGAAAATTTTGGTTAAGTGGACAAAGTGACTAAGTGGAAAAAGTGCTTAAGTGGACAAAGTGGCTAAGTGGACAAAATGGTTAAGTGGACAAATTGTCTAAGTGGACAAAGTGGTTAAGTGGACAAAGTGGTTAAGTGGACACTTCTAGAGGAAGCTACTTGGAGAGTATAAATAAGAGAGAAAGGGTATCCCACTAGTATTATATTGAGAATATTGAATATCTACAAGTGACTGAGGTAACCAAAGGAGATCTAAGATGAATTTAAGAGGGGAGATGAAGTAAAGAAGGCTGAAATTCAAGGGAGGATAAAGTCTTTTGATGATGTTTTCTAATGTATGCTATTTACAGGTCATCTCACCATTTTTGCGATAACTTTTTTTATAGAATGATTCAAATATAAAATTATGGAGGCTGTTGAGAAAACATTTCCAAGTAACCGTGATAAAAATTTCATCTTATGGGTCATTTTAGTTTGGGAGTTACACTCCATGGAAAATAGGGTTTGTGGGTAGTTCCAAAACTAGTGTAAAATAGGTGTTCCGGGTAAAAATGTCATAACTTCTTCATAATAGATCCAAATTCAGTAATACAAAATGCATTGGTTAGAGCACAGTCTGTAGTATGTTGTGTACCATTTTTGGATCCATAGAGAAAATATTCCATGTGTGGCATGCTCTACAAGTTCGCTCTCTAGAATAATCTAGAATTCAGCAAGGTCTTCCATTTTTGCTATAACTCATTTTTGGGAGGTTCCAAGTAGTGAAACCTGGAGGAATTGCAGAAAAAACACTAAATAAAATTGTGTACTATTTTCAGACCTTTATTCATTACAGGTACAACTTTGTTATTGTCGCAAGTTAGGGTGGTTGACTAATCCAAAATTAGTCATGTGAGACTAAAGTAAAGTTTGATGAAAATGCTAGTCTCTTGTTGTTGAAGTTAAGGAAGGTTTGCAAGTATGTGATCACATACACCGGGTCTGTTATAGAGTTACAAATTAGATTTGGATGATGATATTGATGAGAAAGGTTGAGGTGATAGGTTGTTGTGACAGGTTGTGCATAGTTGATGCACTTGTGTTGGTATAGACTATTGGTACAATTTGACGGATTGTTTTCTATCTACAAGTTGGGTTTTGTACTTGAGGGTTGGATTACACACATCTCGGTTGGTGATGAAATATGCAGGTTGAGTCTTGCATTGAGAGTTGGTTCTCTATTTCAGTTGGTTCTGACAAAACCCAAGGATTGTAGTCCGTAATACAAAAGAAACTTATACATATATCTGGTGTTCCTTATGTTCTTTATTGTGATGGTGCATAGCTCTTTATTGTTAATGTATGTCATTGAGATATATTTACATGCAAGCAACTAAGTATGAATGGAAGTAATACGTAATGATGTTGTGAATGGTGATTGCTAACTAAAGTTTTGTGAGAAGTGTAAAATAGTCCTCACACTGATTCACACCCCCCCCCCCCC
>ML784362.1:248489-329154 GCA_009831015.1 Picea engelmannii
TCAGTGTGATCGTTGTGTCCAACATATTTAACAATATTCAAGTAATTAGACCGACTATAAAGAGGACCAAAAAATGGCATAAGTGCCACTAAGTTTTTGGGAGGAATGGATACATGTGAAAGGATAAATAGCCCAAGATATGCAACATCTATTTTAGGCACGTAAATCAAATAACTGTAACATCCCTATTTCAATCCTCGCAGATTATAATGCAATTTTATAAATGATATTTAGGCTAGTGAATCAGTATGTTTAGGGAAAAGAGCATGTATGGATAAATATGGTTGAGGGCCAAACTATGTAAATGGTGCATTGAAATGATTTAATAAATGTAGTAATCATTGGTTGTGATATGAGAGGTATGAAGATGATGGGGGGCTATGATTACACAAGAGAGAGGGGTCTAAGGGGATTTTATCCATAGGTATTAATCCAACCCACATTCCTGAAATTATTAGTATTGTGTAAACCTTTTATTTTGTTGTTGAGTGTTTTCAAAGCCAATCATTATTTTCATGTAAGAGGATGGGTGTAAGGAGTCACATCCCATAGTTATTGGGAAGCATGGGGCTGAAGTACAATCAACATTGGGCAAAGTGAGCAACCAACTGGCTTGAGGAAAAGGAAATTCATATGGAGAAAACAAACAATTTTTGCATGCATGTTTTGGACAGCAAGAGTGGAGATAAGTACTAGAAAGAGCACCAACCATGTTATTCGTGAAAGCATCCATTGTTTGGTTGTGTGCTATGCTAGAAATGACATTGGTATGCCTATGAAAATTTGTTGTAAGATTGTATTGCATTTTTCTGTTGAGGAAATGACTCAAGAGCTGTATGAAGACTACTGTGAGCACTCCTAAAGTAGCCAAGAGTTATTGAAGTCCCCAGGTGAGCGATTCCTGGCCAACCAAGTGCATCGGAAGCCTTGATAAACAAATGGTACAACCCGAGAGACTTGAGTAGTAAAAGGGTTACATTCCTCGGGTTGTGCAAGTTGTGGAAAAGAGAGAACTAGTGGATTGGAACTGGTATAGGAGTAGAACCTAGGTTTTGGGTTGTTAAGTGTGGAGAGAGGACAAATAGAGGGTCGAATATCCTTGTGGACTCATAGACTTAACTTAGGGGTGGGATAATGTTGAGATTGTTGGCCCTTGACCAAGTTTTGAGGAACACTTGGTCATATTTGACCGTTTTGGGACTTCGACAACCTGTCAAAGATGGAGCGCAACCTAAAGTGGAAATCATGGAAGCTAGACCCCTTTTTGGGTTTTTGGGGATAATGTAATAGGATTGGGATGTCGGTCCATGGGTTTACCCATGTTTAGGCCTATTTTGTATGTATATATAGTTGTCTAGGCCATATAGAGGAGTAGCGGATGATATATCTATGTGATGTAGGCTAAGTGCCAAGGGTAGGATATGTGTGATAAAGGCTTTGTGCATTTTGTGTAAGACTTGCAAATCCGAGTGGAATTCTCTGTGAGAGACCGTAGAAGGCTTTGTGCTGTAGTGCAAGGAAGAAGGATCTAGCGAGCTGTGCAACTCTTCTGTCCTATGCGAAGAGGGATTTGGATGGCTCTGTGCTGTAACCTGATTAACTAAAGCTAATAAAGAAGAAGACTTTGTGGACGTAGCCCCAGGGTGGGGGTGAACCATGGTAAATATGTGTATTGTGCTCTATTCCTCGACTTGATGTGCTTGTCTCTTCCTTTACTAAGTGCTTTGATGTGTTTAGATAGATCTATTCATACTTTGTACTTTTAAGATATGAATGAATGTTATATCTGGTATGTAAGATGCTTAGTGCTTGATCGGCCAAATCTAATATATCTTGTTGTGGCTAAGTGATGAATTATCTTAGATCTAAGTACATACTGCGATGCTCTGTGCTATCTGCGAAGTATCATAGGGGTTGAATATTGATGAATAATCTATGCTAGGTGATTGCTAAGTGTTATAATCTCAGATCTGTGTCCCAGCTAAGGTTGTAGACACCTGAGTCTTGCAACCACCCCTGCCTCTACCTCAGGTGAGACTTCATCTGCTTTACAGATGTTGCCGAAAGGGCCAGTAGCTAGGGTTTTGTTGGTGTATTGTTGTATCATTGAACCCTGGGTCTGCCCCTGTGCCAACAAATGGTTCCGTTGCTTTGCAGTTGACCTCATAGGAAAATGTGTAGAGGGACTACAGATGAATTGGGCGAAGTACCTGGTGAATGAACTGGAGATTGATTGTAGAGAAGCCCAGGATAAGGGGTATGAATTCAATTTTAGCTGGCTCCTGATACTGATCACTTTGGTTGCATGGGATCTACCGGAAGGCGCAACCTTCCCAGACCTTGACCCCTTTGAGCCACTAGCCACAAAGTTCAGTACATTATGGTACTCGAATGAAATGAGCAAGCAATGGAAATCGAATTTCGTTTTCCATGCATACTATAACCAATTGAAAACAAACATAATAACTAAACCTCGCATAACCCCGAACACTTTACAAAGATTCTGACCTTTGATAAAGTTCAGTGCGGACCACCACTTTATATACCTAACCCCATGCGCTGATGAGCACCAGGAACAACTTCAATCCTATTATAAGCTGATAGAAGAAGACCTGGAAGAGATCACCAGGGAATGGTCGGCAGACCGCCTTGTTTCAGCAGACCCCGCAGAAATGTACGACATCGACAACCCTGGAACTGCGCATGATACACCTGGGCCTAGTAAGACAAAGAAAGAAAAGACGACGAAGAAGACTAAATAAGTCTAGGATGTTGATAGCCTATCTATAAGGACAACTTCCATTACACCAGATGAAGAAGGTGATGACAAAGAAGGTACAAAAACTACACAACAAAAATTCGAAATACCACCGCCTAGGGATGAAGAAGACTCATCGAAGAAAAGGAAGGTCTCACCTCTGAAATATTCCTCTAGAAAGAAACCAAGAACCCCTGTAAACAATATGCGAACTTCCCTCACATTGGATGACTTTGACTTCATTGTTGCAGTGGTCAATGATGATTCAAAGAAAATCATAGAGAAGCAGGAGGCGAAGCAGGAATAAATGTATAGCCAAATTGAGATCGCGCTCCAAGGAGTACAACAAGCACTCCAGTCTAGTCGAGAAATGTCTACTACACCTCTGCCAGAAGGAACAATAGAAATGGGAGATGAATCAGTTCAACTCCGCAAGATTGTTGATACAGTCGAAGTACGCCTTCGACATGCTCAGGAAAAAAAAGCGCAGGCCATCGAGGCCCTAAAGCAAGCACAGGAGGAAATTATTGAACAATGCCAAGCCGCGCAACAAGAGAATAATTCCCTCCAAGCAAAATTTGAAGAAGATAGAGTGAAGATCCAAAAAGAGAAAGAGCAGTTGCTCGCAAAGCAGATAGGAATTGAAGAAGCAGTCAACAGAGCATTTCACTCTGTGACCAACTTAGAGCAGAAGGCCGAAGAGCCCATAGAGTGCCAAGTGATGAAGTTGACTGAAGTTATTCAACACCTTCAACAAAGGGTCATGGAATTAGAACTTTAGACTATCCCACAGACTCCGCAAGAAGTGCGCGACCAATGAGAATTGAATGCTCAGAGCGCAGTCGAGAGGATTAAAACACTTGCTGCAGAATGTAAACAACTAAGTATAAGAAGCACGTAGATATATGAACAACTATCTGAAGACCCAGAGTTGAAGAAACTGGAGTCCCAACTTCAGGAAGAAAAGCAACACGCAGATACAGTACAGGCACAACTCAAGCTCCTGTCACTGATTGAGAGGATGAAGATATCCCAGGAACAACGCACTGCCCAACAACTCGTTCTTACCATGCAAAACAAAGTGATGTAAGTCACCTAGAAAATCTAGCCGAGCCAGGAGGCGACCTACCTATTGTTTGAAGAAATTGAAGGCTAAGGAACACTACTAGAACAAGTAGTTGTTATAGTCGAGAAACAACTAGAAGGACCTATCAACGAAGAGGTTGTTCAGGAATTCACTGAGCAAGAAGCAGTAGCACAGAGACAAGTTGAAGCAGCTTGAGCCAAGCTCGAGACATTTGAGGCAAAGTTACTCAGACCTGAGTGACTCGGGACGAGTCACAGGTGAGTGTTGGGGGCCTGTTGGCCCTTGACCAAGTTTTGAGGACCACTTGGTCATATTTGACCATTTTTAGGACTTCGACAACCTATCAAAGATGGAGCGCAACGCGAAGCGGAAATCATGGAAGCTAGACCCCTTTTTGGGTCCTTTTTGGGTTTTTGGGGATAATGTAATAGGATTGGGATGTCATCCCATGGGTTTACCCATGTTTAGGCCTATTTTGTATGTATACAGAGATGTCTAGGCCATATAGAGGAGTAGTGGATGATATATCTATGTGATGTAGGCTAAGTGCCAAGGGTAGGATCTGTGTGATCAAGGCTTTGTGCATTTTGTGTAAGACTTGTAGAGTTGAGTGCAAGTCCCTGTGAGAGACCGTAGAAGGCTTTGTGCTGTAGTGCAAGGAAGAAGGATCTAGCGAGCTGCGTAGATATTCTGTCCTATGCGAAGAGGGATTTGGATGGCTCTGTGCTATAACTTGATTAACTGAAGCTAATAAACAAGAAGACTTTGTGGACGTAGCCCCAAGGTGGGGGTGAACCATGTTAAATATGTGTATTGTGCTCTGTGCCTCAATCTGATGTGCTTGTCTCTTCCTTTGCTAAGTGCTTTGATGTGTTTAGATAGATATATTCATGCTTTGTGCTTTTAATATATGAATGAATGTTAGATCTGGTATGTAAGATGCTTAGTGCTTGATCGACCAAATCTAATCTATCTTGTTGTTGCTAAGTGCTGGATTATCTTAGATCTAAGTACATACTGCGATGCTCTGTTCTATCTGCGAAGTATCATAAGGGATGAATACTCTATGCTAGGTGATTGCTAAGTGTTATAATCACAGATCTGTGTCCCAGCTAAGGTTGCAGACACCCGAGTCTTGCAACCACCCCTGCCTCTACCTCAGGTGAGACTTCATCTGCTTCGCAGGTGTTGCCGAAAGGGCCGGTAGCTAGGGTTTTGTTGGTGCGCTGTTGTAGCGTTGAACCCTGGGTCTGCCCCTGTGCCAACATAGATAAAAGGAACAACAATGCCTATGGTTGGGAGGTTCATCCTTCATATGCAACCAATTAGTTAATTATTAATAGATAAGTGTTCTGTTATTTTTAATATGATTATATGAATGTTGTGTTTTCTATGTGCTTACTGAATGTTTTTGATATTGAGAGGGGGGGTGAATAAGTATCAAGTACAATTTATCACTTTTAAAAATTTAACTTTTCAATCAAATAATTTCATTCCAATATACAGTAAAGAGAAGAAAAATACGTACACAGTGCACAACAAATTTACGTGGAAATCCACATAATGTTTTTCTTATATAATAAAAAATTACATTCATAGGAAGCTACAACTTCCAATATTCTCCAGCTCCAACTGGAAGGAGGATTCAAACCCCTAATTTATAGGCTCCAACCTGAAGGAAGCTACAAATCCCTAGATTCTCCAGCTCCAACTGGAAGGAGGCTACGATCCCCTTTCCTTGCCCCTTCCTTCCACCCTCAAATATATATAAGAGAATCAACATGTCACATTCATGCTCTAATCCCTCCTATAATCCTCACTAATCCGATTTGAATGGCCTGCTACAAACCCCGATCACATAGATCCTCGTAGGATAAGGCTGGTTTGTTTAGTGGTGCTTAGCAAGACAAGGATGTGTTGTCCAGCAGAGCCTCGTGGGACAAGGGTGTTCAACCAATGAGGAATGTCTAGTGGTGCCTCGCCAGACAAGAGTATTCAACCAACAAGGATGTCTATGAAAACCCTAATACATCAGATCAATCCTTCCTCAACTTCACAAACTCCTTATCCTCCTTGTTCCTTCACTATAGAACTTGTGCTCAGAGATCACCAACTTGAATAATGAATAATGAGAGGTTTCTAATGTTTATTTATAACCTCCCAAGTTCTTCCTTTACTTAGATTTTGGGTTGATGTATAACTTCTTGTATTCCTTTACTTAACTTTAGGGATGACCTTTAACTTCTTGGTTTGCAACATCTTTTAGAGGAAAATTCACATGATCATCTTTAAAAGGGTATATCTTCTCAACCATGAGGAGTCACGTGGCGTGCCACCTACCATTGGAAACAACTTGACGAGGGCTATAAATCCATGTATTTTTTGCATGCATTTGAAATTCCTTTCATATTTTTTTCTTCAAATAACTATGAGGCTTCTTGTGGTCTTCTTCAAAGCGTCTTCCCATGAGGGCCATTATTAAAGATATGCCATAAGGGGACCACTTTGGAGACTCCATAGGATTCTTCATGTTGATCAATGATTGAATTTGACATCAATGAAAACACCATTCAACAATCTCCCCCTTTGTCACTGATGAAAACACTCGTACTCCCCCTGTCATCATGCTCCTGATACTTCGCTCCCCCTTTGACATCAATGGAAAAGGGTAAATCTTCTCTTTGGAGTTGCTCTCAATGAACTCATCGTGCTCAATAGTACTTCACCTTTATTTTTTGTCTTTTTATCCTTTCCTTCCTTGTTATAGTCCTTGGATCTCTTTTGTGTGAATCCAATCCTCTTTCTCTCCTCTTTGTATAGGATGTATATGTTATTTGGTCTTCTTGTTGTTGTTGCAAACAATATTCCTGAGTCTTCTTCTCTGATTTCACATATTCAGGAATCAAACTTAATATTGTGTCCCTGATCACATATTTTGCTAACACCAAGGATATTATGCTTCAAATATTCAACTAGTAAGACATTTTCTTCTTTTACATTTTCGCTTCCAAGACTCACTACACCTTTTCCAAGTATTTTGACAGAGGAGTCATTTCCAAATGAAACACTGCCATTTTTTTCTTTTCTTTAAGCTGATGAATTTGTTTTGTTCTCCAGTCATGTGTGTTGAGCACCCATCATCTATGTACCATTCGTCTTCTCTATTTTCAACAATCACTGCTAATCGACACTCTTCCTTGTTTGGGTTCTCTTTCCTTTTCCATATTGTAGTTGGTTTTATGATAGGAGCATCTTCTTTCATATCTCTGCAATCTCGTGCTTTGTGACCAAGATTATTACATTTATAGCATACAATGTTCTGATCCATTAGTGGATAAAATGGATTGTAATTTTTGTTGACAAATTCATGAGCATTTCCAGATCTACTATTTTCATGATTGTTCTTTGGATATCCATAATCATTTTTGTTTCTCATATAGTTATTTCTTACATTGATTTTACAACGAACTGCTTTGTGTCCAATTTTTTTGCAAGTATAACAATGACCAAGAATTATGAATTATGATCTTTTTTCCAGTTGGAGGTGTCATGTCTTGTTGTTCTTCAACTCCCCTTTTTTGTTGATTCCACTTCTTAAGGAATTTGCATAGTTTCTAGAATTTCCTTCATCTTCCCTATCTATTTTGTATGTGTTTGTTATTTTCAAACTGTTTTCATGTCCAAGTCGTGTCTTATCTGTAGGTGATCTTTTTTTTCTAAGAATTTCATCTAACTTTTCAGTACTTCTTTCAAATTTCTTCAACTTTTTCATTGTCAACATCAGCTCTTTGCTTGTGTGATCCAATTCTACTTTTAATTTCTCATAATATTCAGTCTTCTTATCTAACTGCTCCTTAAAGTTGTTAATTGTCTTTTCAAGCTCATGATTCTCTTCTGCACAATTTTTCAATTCATCTTTAACTCTCTATTTTTGTTTTTGAGCTTGATATTTTCTTCTTCAACATGCTTCATGTTTTCAAGATTCTTGATCCATATTACTTTCGGCACAAAATGAGAGAGGAAATATAATAAATAAATGTAGAGAGATATATCAGATATCCAATAATATAATAGATATATATTAGATTTATATAACAAGAGACACAGATATACAATAATACACAATTTTTATTAATGAGCGAAATGTACAAAACTTTAGAAATACAGAGTGAAAGACTCATTATAATGGTGGCATCTTATCTCTGAGAAGAGATGTGACAACTACTCACATTCACAAGAAGATGATTTTTAAAATGAGGCTCCAAAGGACTTTTTAACATAAAGAAAATCCAAAATCCTAACCCTAGAAGATGACAAGCCAACAATTTTGTGGACCCCATTTTGGGTAGTTTGGTGTATCAACTTCCCGGGGGCATAACTTTAGCAGACAATCTCCGTTTGGGGGGCACGATAGCTTGTTGTAAAGGTATCGACGAGGATCTTCATTTTGGGGTATCAATCAAATTAGTTTAAAGTAATTGAGGTTCCCTATCACGAAAAAATTCATTTAGGCCCTAAAAATGGCCCTAGAAGTTTAGAACCCGAAAAACTACTAAAAACAGTAAATTGTCAAAAAATTGTTTTGAGCCAGTTGAAATAGTGTGGCCACCGATATCCACCTAGATAAATTCTATTCATCTTCCTGTTGACGTTTTTTGATGTCTTTGCTTCCCTAGAAAAATTCTATGTCTATTTCTTCGTTCTCTGCATCAAAATCTTCTTCATAATTGATTTCATATGTTTCAGAATTTTTGTGGTCATTATTCTAAGTTTCTTGAGTTATGAAGAGAACTTCCCTTACATTCATTTCTTCTCCATCACTTTCATCTAAAGAACTATTTTCCTCCTTGGAGTAAAGACTCTTTTTCTTATGGAAGCTTTTCTTTTCTTCAAAATGACATTTCTGAGCACAATGTCGTATTTTACCACAATTGAAGAATTTAAAAGGTAACTTACCTTTGTATTTTTCAGTTCCCCTCTTGATATTCCTTATAGAATGTGTTTCTTCTTCACCTCATTCATCACCCGATCTCTCTTTTACCTTATGTTCCTTGTTCCTTGTTTTCTTTGTGGCTTTAAAAGCTACTTCTTTGTTTGGTTGTTCATTTTCTGTGTTTGTTCTCATTTCATATGTTGTAAGGTCTCATGTAGTTCATCCATTGTCATTTTGGTCAAATCCCTAGTTTATTCAATGGTCGATACCTTGGCATCATATCTCAAAGGAAGTGATCTCAACACTTTCTGTACAACTAAGGATTCTTTGACTTCTTCTCCTAATCCTCTGATGGCATTGACAACTTCATATACTTTGAGTAAATAGGTTGCAATATCTTCTTTTTCATTCTTTTTCAGATTTTCAAACTGTGCTATGTGCCATTGAAGCTTGACTTGCTTGACTTTTGGAACGCCTTCATAAATATTTTGAATTTTACCTCGAACCTCTTTAGTTGTGTTGCAACCCATCACCTTGTTGGAAACAATTGGTTTCAATCCACTTATGCTAACATGCCTAGCCTTTGAATTACAACTCATTAATTTCTTCTCGTCTGGATCGGTTGGAGTATTCTTTGGAACTTTATATCCATTGACAACTGAGAGCCAGATATCCACTCCTAAAGTTTTCAAGTAGGTTTGCATTTTTTTTTCTCCATTATGCATAATTTTTTCCATCGAATGGTGGAATCCCATTTGGAATGTGGCCTTCCATTTTTTCTCACGATCTTTCTTCCAATGATTAGATTGTTCTGAAGGTAACCTTCTCTTAAACTAATTGTTGATACTGAGAGGGGGGGGTGAATCAGTATCAAGTACAATTTATCACTTTTAAAACTTTAAATTTTCAATAAAATAAATACATCCCAATATACAATAAAGAGCAGAAGAAGAAGTACACAATGCACAATAGATTTACATGGAAATCCACATAATTTTTTTCTTATATAATAACAAAATAAAATTCATAGGAAGCTACAAATTCCAATATTCTCCAGCTCCAATTGGAAGGAGGATTCAACCCCCTAATTTATAGGCTCCAACCTAAAGGAAGCTACAACTCTCTAGATTCTCCAACTCCAACTCGAAGGAGGCTCCAACCCCCTTTCCTTGCCCCTTCCTTCCACCCTCAAATATATATAAAAGAATCAACCTATCATAGTAATGCCCCAATCCCTCATGTAACCTTCATTGATCCGATCTGAATAACCTGCTACAAACCCCAATTACAAAGATCCTCGTAGGATGAGGTTGGTTTGTCTCGCAGTGCCTTGCGGGACAAGGCTATGTTTCCAGCAGGGCCTCGCGGGACAAGGGTGTTCAACCAGTGAGGATTTTCCAGTGGTGCCTCATGGGACAAGAATGTTCAACCAACGAGGACATCTCTGAAAAACCTAATACATCATATCAAGCATTCCTCAACTTCGTGATCTCCTTATCCTCCTTGTTACTTCACTACCAAACTTGTGCTTAGAGATCACCAACTTGAATGATGAATAATGAGAGGTTCTTATTATGTATTTATACCCTTCCAAGTGATTTATTTACTTAGCTTTGGGGTCGACCTATAACTTCTTTTCTTCCTTTACTTAAATTTAGGGCTGACCTATAACTTCTTGTTTTGCAACATCGTTTAGGGGAAAATTTACATGATCATCTTTAAAAGGGTATATCTCCTCAACCATGAGGAACCATGTGGCCCACCACCTACCGTTGGAAACAACTTAACAAGGGATATAAATCCATGGAGTTTTTGCATGCATTTGAAATGTCCTTCATACACTTTTTATTCAAACAACTGCAGGACTTCTTGTGGTCTTCTTCAAAGTGTCTTCCCATGAGGGCCATGCTTAAAGCTACACCATAAGGGGACCACTTTGGAGACTCCATAGGCTTCTTCATGTTGATCAATGACTAAATTTGAAATCAATGTCAACACCATTCAATGGATTCATTCATGTTTTATTATGTGTTGTTAGATGCATGGGAAAATCAACATGTTGTATTGTTCTAATTTTTATGGGCCTGCTGCCCCTTAGTTTTCTTTTGTGTATCGAGCATTTTTAGATTTGTATTTAGTAGGATAAGTTGTTTTTTGCAGTGATGAGACTCATATTGGAAGTTTGGGTATGTTACAAATTGGTATCAAAGCCACATGTGCAACACCGAGCATGCATGGGCCAGACTCAACATGTAGAAGATGAAATTGCAAATTTAAATATCAGAAGATGCCTGCAAATTATTTGTCAAAATTATTCTAGTGAAATTGGGGAAAACATTCATGAGGAATTTGGGAAAATTGAGCTCAGGGGTTAAATTTTTTAATTTTTAACCTTTGTTTGAGCATTTTCAGGTTTCGAATGGTCCAAATTTGGGATTTGTAGGATATCATGGAAAAATTCGGCGAAAATGAGCAAAAGCCCCAATTTCTACAATGAAATTCATTGAGAGATCGACACAGGAGTGTCAGATTTTGGGTGAAGAGATAGAATTGACATGTATATGGTATAATCTGGCCATAGGAAGCGAATTACAGATCTCCCATGGTGGTCAAGGAAAATTTTTGAATTTAGGCATTTTTTAAAATTTTGGGAAATTTGGGTAATTTTTTGTACCATGATGTGGTGATGACATGGCAATGGTGACGTGTATTTCACAGTGGAAACCGGTGGTAGGGTCTGCAGTGTGTGGTGGTGTGTCTAGTAGGTGACGTGAGAGCCACATGAGCACGATGGTATAGCCTGATACCATAGGCAGTATCACATGGGTAGCGAATAATTTTTTCCCAAGGCCTCCATCAATGTGACACCACTAAACATGTGCCACATATCAAGGTGGTTTTGGAGTGTCACTCTATGGAGCGGGTGTTAACACCCTAGCACGTTGGCGATGCGATAAGGCTTCCCCACTGATGATATTTCCCAATATTCGTTGTTTGATTTCACACATCACATCGCGGAGGAGGTTTTAACCCTTGTGCATGTTGGCGATGTGGCAATGCCTCTCCACCATTGATCTCCCTTGATCTCGACCATTGGATCGGGGTGGAAAGCAAGTTTGTACGTCGAGGTAAAGGTGTGGGATGGGACCCATACATCCCCACAAACAATGAAGGGGTTCCATTTGGAGAAATTGCAGATAGGGTGGGACCCATATTCCATATGAAGTCATAGGTGTGTCAGTTGGGCAACCAGTATGGGTGGGGCCTGAAAATAAAAATATTTTATTAACGTTTTTTAAGATCAACGTAAGGAAAGAGGAGAGAGAGAGGAGGGAGGTGAAGGTTGATGGGGAAGGTCCAGGGTGGCCAAGAGGGTGACATCGCATCACCTCAAGGTGCCATGTGGACCCATAATTCCACATCAGCAACCACACCAACAAAGATGCCACATAGGCAAAATTGTCCTATAGTCTAAAAAAAACTAAGTCTAGAGCCAAAATTCTATTTTGGCCATAATAGGATCATAATGATTCAAAAGAAGATAATATTTTATGGATTTTTTTCATAGTGTCGAGGGCTATAGAATTGTCAGAGAGGTTCACTAGCCAATTATTCTCTAATTTTCCACAAAATGCAAATTACATATTTTTGAAGATCAGGGTCAAGCTTAGTGGCATTAACACAGTTATTGTTGAAACTTGCACAAAATCTCATAAAAGTAGGCATGCAAATATTTTGTGAAGGAATTGGTTGGGTTCCAGGGATTTTGGAGTGGAGATGCCAAAATAGGGAAAAATCAACTATTTCAGGCCATTTTTTTGGGGATTTTCAAGATTTTTGGAGGAGGAAAAGGGTCCCTGTATGGAAAATTAGAAAAAAATATTTACTTGACATTTTTTATACTCATCAATATAGACAAATTTGGTTTAGTGAAGTTATTCTAGAAGTGCACAATTTGGGAGATAGCCAGTTTGGCAAAAAATTGCAAGTCTAAAAAAAGGGGTGAAAAAGGACAAAGTTGTCATTTCCATATTGTTGCAGGTTTTTACTGGAGCATCATATTGACAATATGAGACTTGTTATGAATTCCCTGTCATCAATATTATCAATTCCTAATACAAAATTTTCTCTCTTTCCTAATATATCTACCTCTACAAGTGACAAAAGTTGGTGTCTAGGATAAATTGCACCTAGAAGAAAAGTGCACAAAAAAAGGATAAATTGGCAATATTTAGATGACTATAAATTTTTGGTCAAAGATTAGAATCGAGAAAGAAGGTAGTCATTGGAAATATCTTGGATGGGAGAATCCATTTATTCAACCATAATTGTGAATTGAGTAGTCAAATTCTTAGGTTGTCAGAAGGAAGATGACTATTGGGATTGAAGAGCGGGTTTATATTGAGTTTTATATACGTGGAAGATGCAAGGGAAATCCAGGAAGCCATAAATTTTGGATTATAAATCCAATTGAAGCTTGAGTTTGGTCATTGGAAAGGAAATCTAGAGAAAAACATGATATAAGGTTTAAATTATCCCAGGGAGCATTGGGTTTGTCCATAAAGTTGCAGGAAAAAGTGGAATTGGATTCCATGAACCATGTAACTACTCGATGTGAAGATTTTTCCAAATAATGTATAAATTTGGAAAAAAATTACCAGATGATAGAGGTAAATGCCATAGATGATTTTTGGGTAAGAAAGAGTATTGAAACTCATGATAGTTCCTATGCATGAGTATAGAGCCACATTTGAAGTGCAATATCTTGCCAAAATAAAATAGGTCAGGCTTAATAAAAAGGCATTGTTAATAAGGAGAGAGTGTTGTGTGAAGGGATTTCTAGCAAGAGGATAAGATTTCACAATGAGTATTATGTGAGTCTATTACATATTAATCCTAGGGTCCATTGGACAAGGAAGCAGACCAAGCTTGTGTAGTTGTTTGAGGAATCAAAGAGTTGCAGAGGGAAGTGCATGGATGCAGAACATGTATTGAAAGGTTGACAAAGGACTAAAAATATTAGAACCGAGATTAGTACTCAATTTCTACATGGTATGAATGGATTTCAAAGGAGAATAAATAGATATTCTTACATGAACATAAATCCAATAGGTGACGAATTTCATTTGCATGCACAGGGAGTTAAAGAGGACTCCATAGCATTGAAGGTGGAAATGTAGTGAAGGCTGCATAACTTATTGCAAGAGAAGGAAAAATGATATAATGATATGAGGTGTGACTCATGGAGTGTATGACTCATATCTATGTGCAAGCATAGGAATGCAGGAAAATGGAATTGTTAAGCTATGACTTATCTACTTACGTTTAAAAGTATTTAGAGAAAGAAATTTACCTCTATTATAAGAGTGCACGATGGAAGCAGGGTACATGTGAAAATGGATGAGTTTATCATTCCATTTGGAGTAGAGTGGTATTGAGTGGCCAAGAAATGATTCACAATGAATCACTCAATGAAGTGAAGAGAATTTAAAATTGAGAAAATCCATGGATAACAAAGGATATCGGAAAAGATGACATAAAAGAAACATTTCAGAATGTTGAAATGACAATTAATGATAATGATATTTCAAGTCTGATTGTGTCAAGGAACATGGGAGTGGTTAATTAGATTGTAGTGTTAATACTCAACTAGAGTAGTGCATGTTACAACACTATGAATATTGAGAATTTTAGCCAAAAGATGTTGGGACAAGATTCTCTGCCTAAGGGAAGTAGTTGTGAGATGGAAGCACTAGTGGATATAGTGATGAAAATGCAGAATGACCAAGTGAGGATTGGATATAAGGTTCATAATAGGAATAAATGGTGCACAGATGAGTAGAATGACAAAGAACAAAGCACAGAGCAACAAGGATATATAGGAATTCAAGGACATCCATCTACAATAATAACAAAATAAATAAATAAGTTGAAATAAATATGCATTGGAATGCATAATGGAAGTGATGCATGATGCATATGATAAATCTAGAATGCATGTGCATGGAGTAGGCATGATGAGGTTGAATGATTTATTCATATTGATATGCATTTGTGCATATGGAAATGCTTATACGTGTGTATGGAATGAGTGTAGACTAAGAGTAGTCTGCTAAAATATATACATGAATTAATGATGTTGTGATATTTGAATAAGACTAATGATGGATTATCAAAGAAATTGTTTATAGCATGGTTGAAGATGTTGATGATGATGTTGCATATGAAAACCATCTATATGAAGAAAAATGAGGATGGTAAGATATTGATAAAGAGATCAATCAAAGGGATCCTGCAAGCTGCAACAACAATATCAGTTGGTCATGTAGCATCAAGTAAATTGATAATAGCCATGCAAGTATGAATTTGGGGTTGTTAGGATGCATAAATGCTGAATGGAATTGAGGTAAGAATTCCTCGATCAATTTTTTTCAATATTTGAAATTGATAAAAAAGAATAATTCCTTGAGTACACACATTCTAGGTAATGCTTGAATGCATTTATGATAAATTTAATTGCATATTGTGTTATGTTGGTTATGAGATCATAACCAAGTTAAGTCATGAGACATTACCCTTTTTTGTAACAATGAATGCCATTAGAGATGGTCATGTGTGATTCCATGATGTGGTGGATATGTTAGGGCTATAACGCCATACAAGTGCATGATGGTTTTCCCCTTGTATAACCGATGTTTCGGCTGCAACCTCTTTGCCGACACGAGAGAGCACTAAGATAATTATATTCCTAGTGTTGTGTATGGGTTGAAGAGGAAGGTATCCAAATGATCGAACATGTAAATGGGGAAGATTTTGGATAGTGTGTTAAGGTGTGGTATATACCTCCCAAATTGCATGGTGGAATACATGACATGGACATATGGTATTCTAGAGTCAATGAAAGGATGCATTGTGTAGATGTGGCCATGATTATTGGCACATTGATTTTGTTTATTGGTGAAGTTTGATTGCATTATGAAAAGCTTGGTGTGATGATAATACATTTACAATGAATCATAGTTTCATTCTAGATAATATGATTAATGGTTGAATTTCATTTTTAACATGAATAACGGCTAGAAATGACTGAATTGTTGGTAAGATACATTTATGAGATCATTTCATGAATTGCTGTAAATGTGCATGAGTACTAACAATCTATTTGGATAAGTAAAAAAAGTTGAAAATTTTGAAGGAATAATGGTCTTGGATATAGCAGGGATGTAAGATCATAAGGAAGACTGATATCTACTATGGAAAGAGCCAAACATAATGAGCAAAAAACACATTCATGGAAATTTTATTTTCCTGTATAAAATAGATTTGAGAAATTAATAATTGCAAATTGTTATGATATGCTAACAATTTTTTTGGTTGCATGAAAGTTGAGAAAATTGCAAGAAGACTGGTCGTGGATATAGAAAGGATGTAATCCCATAAGGAAGATTGATATCTACTATGGCAAGAGCCAAACATAATTAGTAGAAAACTCATGCTTGGAAAATTCTATTTTCCTATGTAAAACAGATTTGAAAATTTATAAATGAAAATTGTATGACGATGTCTCATATTGACTATATGCATATGATTCAGATGGGATAATTGTCGTAGGTTGCAGGTTGCTAGTGAAAATATAGCAACATGTTGACATTCGTCTGTGTAAGAACACCTTGAAAAATGACGAATCGCCTTAGGAACTATATAATAGTTAAAGGGATGTCTGAGCCTAGAGGGTGAGTACAAAAATAAGAAGCAAGTTGTTAGGCTTACAGAAGAACCAGGTTATCATGTCTAAAGAGTGAAATTTACTGTGAGTTGCACTATTGAGGAATCAGGTTTTCAGGCCTGAAGAGTGAACTCTATTGTAAATTTCACTGTCGAAGAACCATGTTGTCAAGCCCGAAGAGTGAAATTCTATGTGAGTTGCACTACAACAACAAGGTTGTTGTTGGTTATTTCCTAGTAGTGAGTCCCTTGAGTTCCTGGTAGTGATATTACTAGTTACTTATGCCAAAGAGAGCCTAATAAACAAATGGTGCATACTAATGGTATGAGGATAATGAAGGGGGTACATTCTTTGGGTCATCCCTAATAAAATAATGGTACATACCGATCGATTGAGAGAAATGAAAGGGGTGAATTCCTTGGGTCGGGCAGGTGAGGAAGAGAGATTGTGGAAATCATGATAGTTTTAGGAGAATGACAGTGGGTTATGTATCTATGTTTTGGGGCCGAAGTGTCTATGTATCTATGTTTTGGGGCCAGAGTGCCTATGTATTTATGATTTTGGGGGCCGAAGTACCTATGTATTTATATTTAGGATGGAATTCTTATGTTATATAAGGTTGGAGAGCATATATGTTGATTAAAGGCTAGAGATCCTAGCATTGTAATTGTATGTACACCGTATGGTGCTCTGTATTAAGGAAAGTACAAAAACAAGGGGGAGGGGAATGTAACATCCCCAGTTTTAATCCCCACAAATTATAATGCAATTGTATAAATGTGATTTAGGCTGGTGAGTCGGTATGTTTGGGAAAAAGAGATTGCATGGATTAGTATGGTCGAGGGCCAAACTATGTAAATGGTACATTGAAATGATTTAATAAACGTAGTAATCATTGGTTGCAATATGAGAGGGATGAAGGTGATGGGGGGATATTATTCCACAAGAGAGAGGGGTCTAAGGGAAATTTTATTCATGGGTATTAATCCAACTTACATTCCTCGAATTATTATCATTGTGTAAACATTTTATTTTGTTATTGAGTGTTCCCAAAGCCAATCATTAAATTCATTAAGAGGCTGGATGTAAGGAGTCACATCCCATGGTTATTGGGGATCATGGGGCTAAAGTACAATCAACATTGGGCAGAGTGAGCAGTCAACTAGCTTGAGGAAAAGGAAATTCTTATGAAGAAAATAGGCATTTTTTGCATGCATATTTTGGGTAACAAGAGAGGAGTTGAGTGATGGGAAGAGTACCAACCATGATATACTTGAAGGCAACCATTGTTTGGCTATGGGTTATGCTATAAACGAGGTTGGTGTGCTTATGAAAATGGATTGTAATCTTGTAGTGCATTTTCATGTTGAGGAAATGGCTCAAGAGCCTTGTGAAGGCTACTATGAACACTCCTAAAGCAAATGATATTTTATAAAATCCCTAACTGAGAGATTCTTGTCCAACCAAGTGCATTGGAAGCCCTGATAAATTAATGGTATAACCCGAGGGACTATGAGCAGTGAAGGGGTACATTCCTTGGGTTGTGCAGGTTATGGGGAAGAGAGAGCTGGTGGATTGAAACTGTTGTTAGGGTAGAACCTTGTTTTTGGGTTGTTTATGTTGGATTACCGAGAGGGGGGGTGAACCAGTAATAGATAAATTTAATCCTCTTTAACCATATAATGCAAGTTTCATATCAGTGTAGCATTATCATATAATAATTGTAGAGTAAATAAACAATGAACAAATGAGCAATCATACACATACACAGTACACAGTACACCCATTTTTTTATGTGGAAACCCAAAGCGAGAGAAAACCACATAATGTTTTTTCTTATATGTCTTGAAGAATTACATTCATTGGAAGCACCAAATTCCTTTGTTTTCCATATGCAACTGGAAGGAGGCTCCAAAACCCTATTTTCTCAGGCTACAACCTGAGGGAAGATCCAACTCCCCAATTCTGTGGCTACAACCAGAAGGACGCTACAACCCCCTAAGTTCTTCGACTAAAACTGGAAGGTGGATAAAACCACCTGTCCTTGCCTCGTCCAACCTCCCTAAAATATAAATGTCAAATGTAGACAAATTGTCACTGTCACTAAATCAACCACTGCCACTATCAACTTGTCACTGAATCAACCACTTTCATTGTCAACCTGTACCAATAACCTGTAAAAACCTATTCCAAACAACCTGCACCAAACAACCTGTACCAATAACCTAAACCAACATGTACCATGCATCAACCATACATCAACTTCACATCAACTATGACCCATCAAGATGTACCAACATCATCAACTTTACACCTCATGTATGTGCCAACTCATCAACTACTTGTCTCAGCCATGTACCCAACATGTATCTCAACCATATACCAAAGACATACACCAATATAACCATAAAAAATTCATCACTCTATCAATAAACCAAATACCATAGAACCTTACATCAAATCATGTGCCCCAACCTCACTATTATGTAGCCTCAAGCTAAACCAACAACTTCAGCAACACATCACAACGAAAAGACAAATACCCATATGCCAAATACCAACAACAAAATACCAACCGTATCCCTCAACAAATATGATATATGCAACAATACTGAACATCTAATACCATCTCAAGAGATAAAACCTAGCTCACAAAACATACCTCAAACAATATGTTTCGTATCTCTCATAAATAGACCCCAGCCATGTTGTTGCCACGATTTTTCTGCCGCACTTTTTGATCTGCCGCAATTTTTCTTCCGCATTTTTTCTGCCGCGATTTTTTTGCCGTGATTTTTTTCTACCAAACTTTTTCTGCCGCGATTTTTCTGCGATGATTTTTTTGTCGCACTTTTCTTCCGCGATTTTTCTGCTGCACTTTTCCTTCCAAAATTTTCCCGCCGCACTTTTCTCTATCAATAATGCCTGCCCAAATAACCTTTCACAAAATAGATATTCAATGATATTCAATAGGTTCAAGTGTAATTAAATGAGAGAGCCTTGCATCTTATTTATACTTTCATGTAGCATCCCACTTTCCTTATTTTAGGGAGTTCTCCATTAACTTTATTATTTAAATAATTTCTTTTGCAAACACTTTGACTACTTTGACCTTTTGGGGCTTCTATATGACTCATGAGGGTTCTCCAACTTCACATGGCCATAACTCTCTGACCGTGAGGATTTATGCGACGTTCCACATGCCACCGAAAATGGAATGACATGTACTATCCATCTAGAATAGTCTTACTTGCAAATATATCAAAACTCATATCATTATCCATCTAACAAACTTGGGTCCATTACCCAAAACTTTGTGCTACCGAAATTCACTACCAGACTTTCTTCAAGGGTTGACATGAATGGAAACCAACCTAATTAATCAACAATATCCCCCTTTGGCATTGATGGAAACACCCTGATGAAATACTGAAGTCATGTCATTCATGCTCCCCATGTGACCATTGCTCCCCCTAGAACCATGCCTCTCTGCTCTTTCTCCAAGAATTTACCTTTGCATCTGATAAATCTCTCCCCCTTTGTCATCAATGACAAATGTATCTTTCCATCCAGGGATGCTCCCCCTAACTGAACTGTCCTTGGGGATGATCCCCCTAACTGAAATCTTCCTTCCAACCCGAACTGTCCTATTTATGGTGCTTCCTCATGTAAATACAAGACATATAAGATAAGCATTCAAAAGAATTCATTTTGGAGTAGAAATTACTCCGAGTCTCTGGCGTAGATACTGAAAGGCTTCCCGTGGAAGTGGTTTTGTAAATATGTCTGCCACTTATTCTTTTGTGCCCACATTTTCAACTTTGATGTTCTTCTCTGTAACCTGTTCCTGTAGAAAGTGATATTTTATTGGAATGTGCTTCATCTTGGAGTGCATCACCGGGTTCTTTGAGATATTGATGGCGCTTGTATTATCAAAATAGATTGGAATGGGCTCATCATACTCAACCTGTATATCTATCAGAGTTTGTTTCATCCATAGAACCTGTGTACAACATGTTGTTGCTGCAATATACTCTGCCTCGGCTGTAGATAAAGATACTGATGATTGTTTCTTCCTTAACCATGATACTAAACACTCACCCAAGTAGAACGCTACTCCACTGGTGCTTCTTCAGTCATCAATGCAACATGCCAAATCTGCATCTATGTATGAAATAAGTGATAGATCCTTTTTTTTTGGATACCATAATCCAAAATCTTATGTTCCTTTGAGATATCTAAAAATCCTCTTCACTACTAATACATGTGATTCCTTTGGTGTTGCTTGAAATCATGCCACCTGTTCGACTGCCTGCATTACATCTGGTCTATATGTTGTCACATATAGTAAGCTACCAATCATTAAACTATATTGCCTCTGGTCTGTAGACTTTGAACCATCATCTTTTCTCAACTTGCAACTGGTTTGCACAGGAGTGGTAACTGGTTTTCAATCTTCCATCCCGAACCTCTTTAGCATTTCTCTGATATACTTAGTTTGAGAAATAAAAATTCCTTGGTTTCTTTGACCTATCTGAATACCTAGAAAAAAGGATAGTTCTCCAAGTACTGTCATTTCAAATTCATTCTGCTTATCCTTTGCAAATTTCTGTCTTAACCTGTCATCAGTACTTCCAAAAATAACATCATCAACATAAACTTCAATTAATAAAATACTATCTTGAGTTACCTTGATGTAGAGGTTGTTTTCTGCACTTCCTTTTCTGAACCTTGCCTGTTGTAGATATTTATCCAGTCTAGAGTACCATGCTCTAGGAGTCTTTTTTAGACCATACAAGGCCTTCTTCAATTTACACACATAATTTGTGTTCTCTGACAATTGAAATCCTTCTAGTTGTTCAATGTAAACTTCTTCTTCAAGTTCCCCATTTAGAAAAGTTGATTTCATGTCCATATGATACACTTTAATAATCTTGGAGCATGCATAAGATAGGAGCAATCAAATTGCTTCCATTATGTAAACTAGAGCAAATGTCTCTTCAAAGCCGAATCCTTCAACCTGTGCATATCCTTTACATACCAATCTAGCTTTGTTCCTTGTAACCTGTCCATCTTCATTCAATTTATTTCCGAATACCCACATTGTGCTAATCACATTCTTATTCTTCGGTCTTGGAACCAATTCCCAAGTGTAATTATTCTCTATTTGATCCAATTCTTCATCCATGGCCTTATTCCAAAATTCATCCTTGCTGGCCTCTTCAAAACTGTTTGGTTCAATCGTAGATGAGAGTGCTAGGTGCATTTGTTCTGGTGAACATATTCTTCTTCTAGTCTCAACTCCTGCATATTTGTTTCCGATAATATGATCTGAAGGATGTGTTATCACCATTAAAATTTTTGGTGTGAAATTGAGATTTCAGAGTTTAGCGAGGTGCTAAACCAATTTGGAAGTCAGATAAATTCGAGGAAGTGCCAGAAAATGGAAAAATAGATTAAATTTGGTGGAGGCATTAAGAAAATCAGGCTCGAAAGGATGTACATCACCATCCGCCGAGATCAACGATTGGGAGATATTTCAGAGTTTGAAACAATGCGGAGGTTAAAATATCTAAGCGGTCCCGAAATTCCAGCTGTGGTTTCCCCGCAAGGTACGTGGCTTCTTCTAGTGTATTTCAGGGTGAAAGGCAGGTTGCTTCGAAACCAACCCATCACACCCCTGAAATCACGTGTTAAATGTCATTTATTGAGTCTAATCCAAGGGTTACACGTGACAATGAAACTTGATGGCGAGTCAAATCATCCCGAGAACTGTGCTTGTGTACCATTCATCCACGTAGTGCCAAATAAGCATCGTCAAATAACTTATTTGATACTCATCATTGAAAATTGATAGTCGAGCGTGAGAGGCCTTTATCCCCATAAGGATTTTTGTCAGTAGCCAATGATTATAATTGATGGCGACTATTACTCAAAACCCAGGGGATATTACTCTATTTTGGGAAATTAACGACTTATTCCAGAGTGAGATATCTACAAATCAAATCTTTCATCCAACTTAGGTGCAGTTTGAGGAAAATAGACTCATGTTTCCTGAAAAACCAGAGGAATCCAAGGAGAAATATTCAACGGTTTTCAACAAATAAGGAAGTTCGACGAATATGACAAAATTATCAAATAAAAAGAGAGAAAGGCATGTTGCACAAATCCTAACAACAAAATCTCATGAAAAATTTGTCGATGAGCCAAGATTAGGCAAAGAGATCATGATGAATCCTATTATGAAGGATTTGATTATTAATGGATATGCGGATGGATCCAACACACAATCTGGTGTAAGCAAAATGTAAAAAAAACGAAAGGAGGAGGCTAAAGCTAGAACAATCAAAAGCATTGAAGAAAATAATCCTAGCTGGCTTGACACATTAAAGGAAGAGATTGAAAATCTAAAATAAAACAACAAGCTAAATCGAGTATATTTCAGGGAATCTTTTGATACTGTAGATAGGTGACATTTAGGGTAAAGATCCCAAATATTTCAGTTTCTGTTTGTAACTGTTCCCTAGAAAGTAGGAGTTTAGTTTTGATGATTTACTCTCTCTATAAACGATGTCTATTTTTGGAATCTTGGAAAGAATGACTCGTTTTTCTTGGCCTCATATGTAATTTATCTATATATATTGTTTAAAAGATAAAAGAAGGCTTCGACTGGATGGAGAGGGGTCTGCTTTTGTAGCAGTAAAACGTTGTGTTTTCTTATGAATTTTAATGCAAGTAGAAAAGGTTTTCTTGGATAGCCGAGATTCATCATGGTGTTTATGTTCAATATGTTTTCCTGTATTTTGAATTCATGAATCTATTTTTCTGCTAGTAATAATATTTAAGTAAAAGCAGGAATTCATCTTGTTGGTGCTCCTTCTCACATTGATTATACTTGTTATGTGTTTATTGGTTTCTAGTTCAAAATTCACCCTTGATTGGTGCTCTGTTTTTGGTAGCCAGCCTTTATGTTCCTTCTTCTAAAGTTATACTGAGAGATTTGTCCTATGTTATATGCCTCTTGTTATTGTGGTCTTTCCTTTGTTTCCAAATGCCATCTCATATAGCTTATTTGGTTGAACACAGTGCCTATTTTTCCTATGTTCCCTCAGGAATACATAGCTTGTAGATCTTCATATGATTTTGGGAGTTGAACCCCATTGCCCAATGGCCCTGTTTTCTTGTTTGTCCTACCAACCCTTTTTAAAAAACCATGTCCTATTGCAAAATATGACCTCTGTATGTCCATTGCCAAATATTTCGAGTATTTTTAGTATTTACATGTTTGAGAGAGCCCTCTCTGGTTGGAAGGGTCATAATCCAACCTAAATTTGGTTGAAACAATTACCTCTTTCGTTTGTTTATTAGCCGAATTTTTTTACAGAGTGCTAACATCCCGACGTAGTTGCTGAGGAACGAAGGTGAAATATTCCCTCGGAGAAATGAAAAAGGTTCAGATTTGAGTACTGATGGTGAAAAGTATTCAAACACAAAAAGGTTGTACATCATTCACCCGACGACTCCATGTTCGAGAATCTAGAATTCAAAATTTTCATGGTGACTCCACTACCCAAAGACTCAGTAGCCTGAAGATTAAATATGACCTCTGTATGTCCATTGCCAAATATTTTGAGTATTTTTAGTATTTACATGTTTGAGAGAGCCCTCTCTGGTTGGAAGGGTCATAATCCAACTTAAAGTTGGTTGAAACAATTACCTCTTTCGTTTGTTTATTAGCCAATTTTTTTTACAGAGTGCTAACATCCCGACGTAGTTGTCTAGGAACGAAGGTGAAATATTCCCTGGGAGAAATGACAAAGGTTCATATTTGAGTACTGATGGTGAAAAGTATTCAAACAAAAAAAGGTTGTACGTCATTCACCTGGTGACTCCATGTTCGAGAATCTAGAATTCAAAATTTTCATGGTGACTCCACTACCCAAAGACTCAGTAGCCTAAAGATTTTATTGGCGACTCCACTCAAGCTTCAAATGCGATTCAAAGACTCCACTGGAAGATTATATCCCTTGACAAAGGTATGAAAGGACATAATGGGAGAAAACAAGTACCTAAAGTTGAGTTTTTTCCAAGACATAATATTTTTTGTTATTAATTACCTTATGTCCTTTCCTGAACATGCTAAACCAATTTTTCTTTACCTGCTGCATTCAAATGATGATCATGAGAATCTTGAAATTGTGTATCCTCCTCTTAAATTTATACATATATATCCTCATTTTATCACGGATTTTGATCAAAATCTTCCATCTAATCCATGTGATGACCATAACCAAGTTAATGAACCTCATGAAACCAAGGCTGATATTTCAAATCATGTACTTGATCCAACACCCTCCAAGATTCAACATAGATATAGTCCTTTAAAATTACCTCCCATCCTTCATGAATTTCCTCCAAATCACTATAAGTACCTACCTAAGTTTGATGGAGGACCTAATGCCATCACAGTTGAAAAACACATCCAAGATTTTGAACATTTTATATATTTGTTTGAGATTGATCTCGATGATGTTTATATGAGGGCCTTCTCTCAATCCTTGAAAGGGGATACCAAATACTGGTTTAAACATTTGTAGCCAGATAAAATTATCTCGTGGGAGGAATTGAAGAATGTCTTTTTGAATTTTTGGGAAAAGAAGAAATCTTTGGATCTACAACTTACAAAGTTCTATACCTTAAAAGGGAAGAACAACAAAACTATTTCTACATTCAGTAGAAGGTTTTCTATTATTTATTACAATTTTCCCAAAGAAATTCAACCCACTGAAGTTGTTGCCATGCTCCATTATATAAAAAATCTTCATCCAGATTTGTCTTTCCTCCTAATGGAAAGAAGACCTAAGTCCTTACAACAAATTTTCAATGATGCTCAGGAGATTCAACATAATATCCAAGCATGTAAACAGATTCGAAATGAGGATTTGGATGCTAAAGAACATGACAATGAATATGAACATAAAACAATTAATTTGAATCTTGAGCAGACAGTTGATAATATCATATGCCCTCTTGAAGTTTTAAATGCTAATGATTTTGCAAAGGATTATATTCCACTTATTAAAAGAGATGGCACTAATTTAGCTTCTGATCCATCCCATGATAAACATGGAGCTGATTGTTTTATGTATGCATTTGTAGATAGTCAAGAAGATGAATTTGCAAAGCAACTTGTTGAAGAGTAGGTTGATGTTCCAAGATTTTCCTTGTTAGATGACATTGCAGATGTTGCTAATTTGCCTATATATGATGAATATGATGGTGATTATGATGTTGACTTCCTAGAACAACCAGATGCATGTTCTCTATCAGAAAATGTTCCTTTTCAACAGTGTATTGAGAGCAATCAACCTACATATCACAGTTACAAAGAAGAAAATATTGAATCAACTGAAGGAAATTCTTTAGCTTTATGTTTTTCTTCATTTAAATTAATGAAAGAAAATTCTAAGATCATCATTGAAGCAAAGGAAGGTGTGTTGGTGCCAAATCACACTAATTCACCGGAACAAATTGACAAGAAATTGCAACAATATTCTCATGGGTTTGATGACCCTGTTACTTGTTGTCAGTTCAAAATTGCAGCCATTGGTCAAAGAAGAATCTAAAAATGAGTGTGTTCAACAATCCAAAGAAATTGAAAAATGTGAATATAACAGCAGTGAAGAAAATGAAGAAGGTTTCGAATCAGGTGAAAGAACCTTGCCATTATGTTTTTCTTCTTTCAAATTGCTGAAGCAAAATGTTTATAATGTTTCAAATAAGAAATCCTCCAGGCATGATGTTGAATATGAAGAAAGAAGTGGATTTGCAAATGAAAGCTATCTTCCATTATGTTTTTATTAATTTGAATTGTTGAAAGTAAATCATGAGATAACAGAGGAAGTTGATCAAGAAATTGTTGTTAAAAGTCATTTTCCTTCTCCTAAACTTGATGAAGATATTCAACAAGATTTCCAACAAAACAAAGTGCTTCAAAGTTGTTTTTCTTCCCCTATGAATGATGTGGTTGTTAAAATTCTAAGTGGCTTAGACATGGATGAGGGTTCTGAAACTGCATCTATGGAGACTTCAAGTAGTGAACAAACAAATAACATAGAGTTTCAGGAAAGCAACAAAACAACATATGCCACTGTTCAATAAAAAATATATAAAGATAATACAGAGAAAACTGTTTTATTTGATTCCTTTGAAGATCATGGTTTTGAAAATGCACCCATGGGAACTCCAGACCGTGAAATGGTTCATGTTGTTATATTTTAACATTTGCAAGAATATTATGAGCAGGGAATTATTTCCCTCCATTCATTTGAAAGTCATAATAACAGTCCTCGAGCAAATTTCCTGAAGGTTAATAAAACCAAATCAAAATTGTTTGATGAACAAGAGGATGGCCTTGATGCACATAATATGGCTTCCAGTTTTGAAGATGTTCAAGGATATATGAATGTTTTTTTAGACAAACCTATCGTTGCCATTTTATTTGAAAATGTTCTCAGAACTGAGGAAGTAGAGAAAGAACAACAAACACTTATGAAGGAGGCTTGTTTTTTTGTTTTTGTTCATCAAGAAGAAATGTTTTCTCATGTGTTTCATGACCCCATGGCATGCTATATGGAGTGTTTTAAAAATCAGAATTTACATCTTATGATGAGTTGTAAGCTTAGAAATAAATATGATGGTCAATCAACATCAGTGTTAAATATGGGTTGCTTTCCACCAGGGGTTTCATTGCAGCCAACACTGTCTTTGATTTAGAAGATTGTTATTTCTAGCAGTCTCAACAGATTTTTCAGCCTCTTGGTGGCAATCAATAGGTTAAATCACATGAAAACAAGAATGTAGTAGAAGGGGTGAAACATGATTGTTGTTTTGTGCATGTTTTAGAGGATCCATTTGAAGTTTTGTTGGAGGCAGTAAACAGTCCCAATGTTTTTAATTTTTTGAGATTTGAATTTATAGGTAAATTCTTGAACGAATTATCAATGAACAGGCTTTGGAGAAAGCATGTGCAAAGAAAAAAAACAATGGACAAAATGATTGCATGGTTGCATTGGCATTATGATTTCACTTGATTGACAGTTCATTTCAACAGTTAGGCAAGGTAGGTACGAATAAGATTGATGATCAATTTTTTAGTTTGGGTTTTCAGTAGTGTGCACAGACAAATTTTAGGAGTGTATCCAACGTTCAGTCTCGAGTTGAGAGCAGGGTACACACATGTTTTGGAAGCAACCAAATGGACCATGTGCATGGTATACAAGTTCTTTGCTACCTCACTGGGAGGATAACATCCTCAGTTGGAGCCCATGTTATCACCATTAAACTTTTTGGTGTGAAATCGAGATTTTAGGGTTTAGCGAGGTACTAAAATGATTTAGAAGTCAGAAAAATTCGGGGAAGTGCCAAAAAATGGAAAAAGAGATTAAATTTGGCGGAGGCATTAAGAAAATCGGGATCGAAAGGACGCAGATCTCCATCCATCAAGATCAACGGTTGGGAGAGATTTTGGAGTTTGAAACAACGCAGAGGTTAAAATATCTAAGCGGTCCCGAAATTCCAGCCATGGTTTCCCTGCAAGGTACATGGTGTCTTCTAGTGTATTTCGGGGTGAAAGGCGGGTTGCTTCGAAACCACCCCATCAAACCCCTGAAATCATGTGTTAAATTTCATTTATTGAGTCTAATCTGAGGGTTACACATGACAATGAAACTTGACAACAAGTCAAATCATCCCGAGAACTGTGCTTGTGTACCATTCGTTTGTGCAATGCCAAATAAGCACCGCCAAATAACCGATTTGATACTCATCATTGAAAATTGATAGTCAAGCGTGAGAGGCCATTATCCCCATAAGGATTTTCATTAGTAACCAATTATTATAACTGATGGTGAATGTTACTCAAAACCCAGGGGAGATTATTCTATTTTGGGAAATTAACGACTTATTCCAGAGTGAGATATCTGCAGATTCAATCACTCATCCAACTCAGGTACAGTTTGAGGAAAATAGGCTCATGTTTCCTGAAAAACCAGAGGAAGACGAGGAGAAAGATTCAATGGTTTTCAACAAATAAGTAAGTTCAAAGAATATGACAAAATTATCAAATAAAAAGAGAGAAATACATGTTGCACAAATCCTAACAACAAAATCTCATGAAAAATCTGTCGATGAGCCAAGATTAGGCGAAGAGATCAGGATGAATACTATTATGAAGGATTTGGTATTAATGGATATGCATATGGATCCAACATATAATATGGTGTAAGAAAAAGGAAAAAAAAATGAAAGGAGGAGGCTAAAGTTGGAATAGTCAAAAACATTGAAGAAAATCAGCCCAGCTGGCTTGACACGTTAAAGGAAGAGATTGAAAATCTAAAATAGAACAACAAGCTAAATCAAGTATATTTCATGGAATCTTGTGATGCTGTAGATAGGTGGCATTTAGGGTAAATATCCCAAATATTTCGGTTTCTGTTTGTAACTGTTCCCTAGAAAGTAGGAGTTTGGTTTTGATGATTTACTCTCTCTATAACCAATGTCTATTTTTGGAATCTTGGAAATAATGATCTCTTTTTCTTGGCCTCATATGTAATTTATCTATATATACTGTTTAAAAGATAAAAGAAGGGTCCGACTGGCTGGAGAGGGGTCTGCCTTTGTAGCAGGAAAACTTTGTGATTTTTTATGAATTTTAATGCAAGTAGAAAAAGTTTTCTTGGATAACCGAGATTCATCATGGTGTTTATGTTCAATATGTTTTCCTGTATTTCGAATCCATGAATGTGTTTTGCTGCTAGTAATAATATTTAAGTAAAAGAAGGAATTCATCTTGCTGGTGCTCCTTCTCACATTGATTATACTTGTTATGTGTTTATTGGTTTCTGGTTCAGAATTCACCCTTGATTGGTGCTTGCTTTCGGTAGCCATCCTTTATGTTCCTTATTCTAAAGATATACCAAGAGATTTTTTCTCTATTAGATGCCTCTTGTTATGGTGGTATTTCCTTTCTTTCCAATTTCCATCTCATATAACTTATTTGGTTGAACACAGTTCCTATTTTTCCTCTGTTCCCTCAGGAATGCATAGCTTGTAGATCTTCATATGATTTCAGGAGTTGACCCCATTGCCCAATGGCCCTATTCTCTTGTTTGTCTTACCAACCCTTTTTAAAAAAACCATGTCCTATTGTAGAATCTGACCTCTGTACGTGCATTGCCAAATCTTTTGAGTATTTTTAGTATTTACATGTTTGAGAGAGCCCTCTCTGGTTGGAAGCATCAGAATCCAACCTAAAGTTGGTTGAAACAATTACCTTTGTTGTTTGTTTATCGTCCGAACAAATTTACAGAGTGCTAACATGATGATTCTTCTGTACTCGTTTGCTAGGTGTCTTTGGAGGCACTTGCTGAACTTTCTCTTCTACTTCTGTCTGATCCTCTTCATCTTCCCCTTCTAATTCTTCTTCATCTTCTTCTTCTTCGTAAAGTTGTTCCATTGATTCATTTTCTTCTTCTTTTTATTCATGTCCACCTATTTCGTCAATTGTTACATTGATGCTTTCCACAAATTTGTTCAACCTCAAATTGTAACACTTGTATGCTTTCCTTGTACTTGAGTAACCAACAAGTACTCCTTTTTCCACATGAGAGTCAAACTTTCCCATTCTGCCATCTTCTCTTTTGATGTAGCATTTGCTTCCAAATACTCTGAAGTGCTTCACATTTGTTGGTATTCCTTTCCATAGCTCGTAGGGAGTTTTGTCAGTGTTGTTTCTGAGCATTACTCTATTTTGAATATGAACCGTTGTATGCACTGCATGTGTCCAAAAGATATCTGTCAATTTGGAATCCATTAACATTGTTCGAGCCATTTCTTGTACTGTCCTGTTATTTCTTTCAACAAATCCATTATGTCGAGGTGTCCTAGCAACAAAGAATTGCCTTTTTATTCCATGTCTGCTGCAGTAGTCCATACTTACTTTGAAGTGAACTCTCCTCCATTATCAGATCTCAAACATTTGATTTTTGAATCCATTTCATTTTCAACCATTTCCTTGTAGACCTTGAAGTTTTCAAAAACTTCCGACTTATTCCTGAGAAAGAAAACTATAATCATTCTTGTATAATAATCAACTAATAACATAAAGTATTTCTCACCTTTTAAACCCTTTGTTGTAGTTGGTCCAACTAGATCAGTATGCACAATTTTCAGTAGTCTTGTCGTTGAATATTCTTTTGATTTAAACTTGGTATTTGTTTGCTTTTCTTGTTGACAATGCTTGCATAAAGTGTTGGTTGGTTTCGTAATCTGAGGAATTTCTCTAACTGCTTCCTTTTTTTTGACTTTAACAAGGTTATCAAATTGTATTTGACCCATTATTTCGTGCCATAGCCAAATTTCATATTTTTTTCCTAGATAACACTTTTCATTTCCAATTTCACTTAGTACATATATGTTGCTTGAAGTTCTTGCAGTTGTTGCAATCAATTTTCTTGAACCTTCTTTTCTTATCTCGCACTTTTGTGAATCGAAAGTAACTTTATGACCTTTTTCACACATTTGATTGACACTTAGAAGATTATGTTTCATATCTTCTATTAGTAGAACATTTTCTTCCTTGGTATCCTTGTTTCCAATTTTGACTATGCCTTTTCCAATGATTTTAGTTGAATAATCATCTTCAAAGGAGACTGGTCCATCTCTTTCCTTTCTTAATGTAAGAAACATGTCTTTATCACCTGTCATGTGTTTTGAACAACCACTGTCAACATACCAACCACGTTTCTTCTGCTTAGATTGTAGAGCGAGTGTGCATTATTCATTGCTATATTGATTCTGCTTTCTTATCCGTGTTCTCTTCTGAGGTTCTTGTCTGTGACTGTTGTTGTTCTGTTGTGGTTCTCTAGGAGGAATTGTCATTCTACAATCTTTGGCCATGTGTCCAAATTTGTTACACTTGTAGCATTCCACTTTAGTGCTCAATGATTCAAACTTGTTGTAACTTCTTCTTTGTGTTTCACCAGGCCTTCTTGGATAACCCTTTTGTGTATGAATTTCAAAGTTGCTTATGTTTCTGTTGTTATCTCTGCAATTCATAGCTTTATGTCCAAAATTATTACATGCATAACATAAACCAAAAAACATAGTTTGATACCTAGGAGTTGAAGATATTATGAAAGGAATTGCTCTTCTGAATCCTTCTTCTTCCTGAGGCCTATCTGTCAGTTGTTGATTATGAAATCTAAATCTTCTCGATGGAGGAGTGTCCCTATAATATTCCTTGTAGATCTTCCTATCCCCTTTGATTGTTTCTGCATAGATTTTTGGATATGTTTCTTGCTCTGTTGTGTTGGAGCTTGAACCCTTTTCTGTTTGATTGTATCCAAGTCTGGACTTGTCATGATGAGGTTTTTGATTGCTGATAATGTCATCCAAAACTTTTGATTTGTTATGCATATTTTTCTTTTGAAGATATTTTCTTAATGTGACAATCTCTTCTTCCAAATTTCCAATGATCCTATCTCTTTATTCTAGCTATTCTTTGAGTGCTTCTTCAACTCTTTTATCTTCTTCTATTTGAACCTTCAAGTTTGTGATCATTTGTTCTAGGTCCTGACTGTCTTCTTTCTTGTCTAGTTCCGCTTGTAGCTTATTGTTTTTCTTCTTTTCTCTTCTTATAACTTCTATGGCACACAACAATTCTTCTCGGTAGTCAACTTATGCCTCTTCATATTCTTCTTCGGTGTCTTATTTGTCAGAGTCTTCTACTGCCATGAATAGAAATCTTTCTGTCTCACTGTCACTGACTTCATCTTCATCTGATGATGAGATGTCTTCTTTGGTGCATAAGATTTTCTTGAAAATTTTCTTTGTGGTTCTTTTGCCTTTATATGTTTGTTTTCTATTTGCGTAATCTTCATCATTCCTCTTCTTTTTCTTATGAGGAAATTTGTTAGCGAAATGACCAATACCATCACAATTAAAACAAATCAAGGAAACTTACCTTTATATCTGTCGTTGGTTCCCTTGTTCAATCTTCTGATAAAGTTGGCCATTTCTTCATCATCTTCAGAGATGTCACTATTGATGCTATGTTCTTTTTCCTTTTGTTTTCCCTTTTGATTTGACCTTTTGGATGCTTTGAAAGATGCTTCTTTTATATCTGGTTTTTCCTGTTCAGTTCTCATTTCATATGCTGTGAAGATTCCATGTAGTTTGTCCATGCTTATTGAATCTAGATCTACTCTTTATTCTAGTGCTGATATCTTAGGATCAAATCTCATAGAGAGAGATATTAGTACCTTTTGAACAATTACAGATTCTTTAATTTCTTTTCCCAATCCTATGATTGCATTTACTATTTCATCGACTCATAAGAAGTAAGCTGCAATATTCTCATCTTCCTTCATCTTTAGTTGTTCGAACTGACCTCTGTAACTTTGAAGCTTTGTTACTTTGAATTTTGAATCTCCTTCATAAATATTTTGAAGCTTGTCCCAAATATCTTTAGCGGATTTACAATGTATAACTTTGGTGTAAAATGATTCACAAAGACCATTCAGAAGTGCATTTGTGGCTTTGGAATTATTTTTCCTAAGTTTTATTTCTCTTTCATTTGTTGGTGAAACTACTGGTTCTTTGTATCCATCTACAAATGATTGCCAAATTTCAAATCCCTGTGCCTGTATATATGTTTTCATCCTTCTTCTCCAAAATGCATACTTCTGTCCATCAAACTGTGGTATTCCATTTTTATACATGTTGTTGTTCTCCATGATCTACCTTTCAGTGTTTAAACTGATTTATGAAGGAACCTTCTCTGATACCAATTGTTGGATTACTGAGAGGGGGGTGAATCAGTAATAGAACAATTTAATCCTCTTTAACCATATAATGCAAGTGTCATATCAGTGTAGCATTATCATCCAATAATTGCAGAGTAAATAAACAATGAACAAATGAGAAATAATACACATACACAGTACATCCATGTTTTTACGTGGAAACCCAAAGCAGGAGAAAACCACATAATGTTTTTTCTTATGTGTCTCGAAGAATTAAATTCATTGGAAGCACCAACTTCCTTTGTTTTCCAGCTGCAACTGGAAGGAGACTCCAACCCCCTAGTTTCTCAGGATACAACATGAGGAAAGCTCCAACTCCCCAATTCTCTGGCAACAATCAAAAGGAGGCTACAACCCCCTAATTTATCCGACTACAACCGAAAGGTGGCTACAACCACCTGTCCTTGCCCCGTCCAACTGCCCTGAAATATAAATGCCAAATGTAGACAACTTTTCACTGTCACTGAATCAACCACTGCCACTGTCAACATGTCACTGTCACTGAATCAACCACTATCATTGTCAACCTGTACCAATAACCTGTAACAACCTATACCAATCAACCTGCACCAAACAACCTGAACCAACATGTACCATGCATCAACCATGCATCAACATCACATCAACTATGACTCATCAAGATGTACCAACATCATCAACTATACACCTCATGTATGTGTCAACTCATCAACTACTTGTCTCAACCATGTACCCAACATGTACCTCAACCATATACCAAAGACATACACCAATATAACCATAAAAAATTCATCACTCTATCCATAAGCCAAATACCATAAAACCTTACATCAAACCATGTTCCCCAACCTCACTATTATGTAGCCTCAAGCTAAACCAACAACTTCAACAACACATCACAACCAAAAGACCAATACCCATATGCCAAATACCAACTGTATCCCTCAACAAATATGATATATACACCAATACTGAACATCTAATACCATCTCAAGAGATAAACCCTAGCTCACAAAACATACCTCAAACAAGATGTGTCATATCTCTCATAAATAGAACCCAACCATGTTGTTGCTCCAATTTTTCTGCCGCAATTTTTCTTCCACAATTTTTCTGCCGCACTTTTTATGCCATGATTTTTCTACCGTGATTTTTTCTACTACACTTTTTCTGCCCCAATTTTTCTGCTGCACTTTTTTTGCCGTGATTTTTCTTTCGCACTTTTTCTACCGCGATTTTCCTGCCACACTTTTTCTGCCGCAATTTTCCTGCCTCACTTTTCCTACCACACTTTTGTCTATCAATAATACCTGCCAAAATAACCTTTCACAAAATAGATATTCAATGATATTCAATAGGTTCAAGTGTAATTAAATGAGATAGCCTTTCCTTTTATTTATAATTTCATGTAGCATCCCACTTTCCTTATTTTAGGGAGTTCTCCATTAACTTTATTATTTAAATAATTTCTTTTGCAAACACTTTGACTACTTTGACCTTTTGGGGCTTCTAGATGACTCATTAGGGTTCTCCAACTTCACATGGCCATAACTCTCTAACCGTGAGGAGTTATGTGACGTTCCACTTACCACCAGAAATGGCATGACATGTACTATCCATATAGAATAGTATTACCTGCAAATATATCAAAACTCATACCATTATCCATAAAAAAACTTGGGTCCATTACCCAAACCTTTGTGCTACCAGAATTCGCTACCGGACTTTCTTCAAGGGTTGACATCAATGACAACCAACCCAATTAACCAATAGTTGAGTGTGGAGAGAGGACAACCAGAGGGACATATCCCATTCTAGACTTATAGCCTCAACATGGTGGTGGCCTACTGTTGAGAGAAAAGGAACAAAAACACATATGGCTGGGAGGTTCATCCTTCGTACGTAGCCAATTGGTTAATTATTAATAGTTAAGTGTTTTATTGTTTTTAATATGATTATTCCAATGTGTAAATGTTTATATTAATGTTGTGTGTATTTTATGTGCTTATTGCATGAATTCATGTTTTAATATATGTTGTTAGATGCATAGGAAAACCAACATGTTGTATTGTTGTAATTTTAATGGGCCTATTGCCCCTTGGTTTTATTTTATGTGTATGGGGAATTTTTAGATTTTATTTAGAAGGATAAGTTGTTTTCCATGGTGACGAGACTCATACTGGAAGGCTTGGTATGTTACATAACTATTTCCACCAAAAGAGAATTTGGTTCCAACATCAGGAACATGCATGGAAGATGACCAAGTGTCATACAAATCTCGGTTGTAACAAGTTTGGTATTTACTTTGCACATGGATAGGAAGAGGGAAGTCATCACTACCTTCCAACAATTGAACATATTTTGGTGTGTACTTAGACATTTTTTCTCTTAGCTCATTCAAATTTTTGGAATTCCTAGTAGAGATGTTTTGGGTAGTATTGATATCATAATTTGGCTCACTATAAGAACTCTCCGTTGATTCAATGGAAGGAGACAGGTTGACCAATTTAGGAAGAAATGTAGTTTATTTTTCTTCCAACGTTTCAAAAAAGGAGCATATGGAAGTGTTCCTACGTGTCTTTTCTATATCACCTATTGGATTCTTGAATGGAATGGGAGGTATTAGACCATCAACTTTGGGTAGTCAATCATTAATATAATGGGACAATGTAACATGTTGAGGGTTCTTATTCAACCCTTTACATTTTTAACAACCACATACCATTGGTGTGTCATAAAAGAGATCCAATTCACGGTGTAATATTGTTGACCCAGGATGCAAGTTACTAGTAGATGACATGCAACAATTGGAAGGGTAAAGCAACTGTCCATTTTCATCAAACATTTTCCCACAATATCTTTCTCCCGATAAGATCTTGTGGAATTTTTTCACTGGTGGAATATGTTGTGCATCCAAACTCGATCCTGAATTATGATCCTACAAAATTCAATAAACAATTATTCAAATGCACATGCATAAATGACATAAATTCAATCAGATAAATAAATTATAAATAAAATCTAGACTTACTTCAAACAGTGTGGGAGAAGTTGAAAAAATTGCAACGATATGGAATGAGCTGGAATCCGAAGAATTGGCCATTTATATTATAACCTTATTTTCCCTGCTTTTGAGACCAAAACCATAATCAATACATGCATGAATTTGATATTAAAAGTTGTTAGTGTTTTTAATTATTTTCTTATGCACCAATGTGTATGTGTATATAGAATTCATTAGTGCACTACACTATGAAACACACCAAACCGTGACCTCTGTCATAACCTTCGCAAAGAAAATTATCCGTAAATTTTAATTGTAGAGATTTTCATTTCTATTTTGTTGATAAAATTGGTATCGTTGTGTTTTTACGTATATACTCACCAGGGCACATTAATATGTGTGGCACACTGATTTGATGACAAATTTAATATTTTAAATATATAGTTTACTAAGTGTTACATACAAAGTGCACCAATGCACTTTGTAGTGCGTCGGTGTGGTATATACAGTGAAAAAAGAGCGGGAATTTCATTTTTCGAAATGCATTTGTTTATAAATTAAAACACTATTCATTATTTCATTTTTTGTCAAAATTTAGAGGGAAGATATGTGAAAGAGAGATTTACCACCAAAGACTTTGGAGTGCATATTTTTTTTTGAACAACCAAATTTGGAAGGGATCCGTAGGGCACATACAAATTTGCAGAGAATAAATTTTAGGTATGTGATTTCATTATTTTGATCATTTCAATATTTCCCTATTTGATACAAACTATTTTCAATGCATGTTAAAAAAATATAATGATGTAGACCCCCCTACCTCAGCAGGGTCCACTGACCTCCCGGTCTATGGATCGTTCCAAATTCTGGGCCGAAGTGGCTCTTCGGGCTCCTGTTGGAACCCTTTGAACAAATCCACAGGTCCCTCATGAAAACTCCACTGGCATAAGAAATGCACCAGGTGTGAGTCTTCACCTGTACACGGCCACTAGATATGACCGCGACCTTTTCCGAAAAGGGATTTTGGGTTTTGCGACTTCGGGAATATCGACTCTTCAATCCCCGAAACCTGAAATGCCAAAATGGCTTCACCGACGGTTATCCCCTGGCCAAACCTCGGTCCATGTGACCACCTTCCCCGTGACCACAACCCTATTCCAACGGCGCGTTGCGTTTCAAAACTTCGCGACTTCCGACGCCAAGTGTTCCAACTCCTTGTCCTTGGGATTGCCGAAGTACCGAATCTTGAAATGACTCAATGTGTGACTGCAACCCCATTCCCAAGGCACGTCGCGTTTCGTGACTTCGGGACCTTCAATTCCAAGCGCCCCGTCTCCTAGTCATCGGGATGGCCAAAATGTCGAATCCCGAACTTCCGAAATTCCGAACTCCTTCGAAGTTCCTTCTCCACGGCATGTCACGTTTCGCGATTTCAGGGTTTCTAACACCAAGTGCCCCGACTCCTTGTTCTCGAAACTTCCGGAAAGCCGAACCCCAAACTGTCGAAATGTATGACCGTAGTTCCACTCCAACAATATGTCGCTTTCAGGACTTCAGGGTTTCCAACGCCGAAGTACTCGGTTTCTTGTCCTCGGGATGGCCGAAAAGCCGAATCCCGAAATGCCGAAATGTGTGACCTTGTTCCGTGACCACGCTACTCCCCCATCTGTTTTTTGGTTTTCACGTTTCGAGACTTTGCGATCCCGGCTGCAACAACTCCCTGCCCCTTCGAGCTCCCGGTATCCGAAATACCGAAGTACCGATCCCTGAAACGTCGGTCTTCCACTCCAAACTGGGATCAACGTCTCATAGCCTCTCTAGATCCGACGACTTGTGTCTTTTCAGGATTTCACGGGTTAGGAGTTTCGAACTCTTATCCTTTGCATTCTCGGTAGTTGAAATGTCGAAATCCTCCTTTCGAGAATTTCCCCGAAACATCGACTGCTCGCCACGTGTCCTCCTGTTGGATGGTCACGATCCTTTTGGGATTTTGTGGGTCAGGAGTCCCGACTCTTGCCCTTTGTATCTCCCGGTAGCTGAAATGTCGAAATAGGCCTTTCGTTCCCTCTTCACATACGAGGGTTAAACCTCGTGCAACTTCTCCTGGATTCGATGGCTATCGGTCCATGCGCCCAGATCTGACGGCCTAGATTTCTTTCTCCTGCGCACTCTCCTCCTGCTTGCCTGGACGTAGATTCAACGGTCTAGATCTTGTTCTCCCTAGCTGATCTAACGACAACCGTGTGCCCTCTTGAGCTTGCGCTTCTTCTTGAACTTGGAAGACTTCAAACGCTTTAAAGGTCTCAGCCTTTGCTCCTGCTGTGAAGCCTGTATCCTCGGCTCCCACCTGCGTTCTAAAGATGTTGTCGCTCCTGAGCTTTATCGAACCTGAAACCTCAAAGATTTTCTCAACCTTCTACTCCTTTCTTCTGTTGCTCTGTGCGCAAAGGCATGGTTCCTCCTGGGCTTCAGGACTTAGAATAAGTCCACCCTCGCACACTCCTTGTGCTACAGAGTATTTCGCTAAAATTAGATCCGAAGTATTTCTTGTAAAGAAATGCTCCATGCCCTCCTGGCGTTCTTCGACTCGATGCACACCTTTCAGATCCTTTCTCCACAGAGTGTTCAACAATTCTGTGAGTGTCTTCTCTTTGACACTTCCCTTTCCTCGGACCTCGAAATGGAGTTCTCTGGTGCACTCTTTGCACTCGCTCAATGCCCTCCTGGCAGAGTTTTACAGAACCTTTAGTAGTTCTATTTATTTTCTATGCCTTCCTTTGCACAGTTCCTCATCCTCCAAGGTGTTCAACAACCTTGAGGCTCCTCCTTGAATCTGTGAATCTTTCTGGTGTGCACTCCTTGCACATTCTTTCTGACTCCGCAGAGCTTAGATGCGCACTCCTCGCGCTGGCCACAAAACTTCCAGTGTTCTGTTGTGCACTCCTTGCACGACCTAAAGAACCCAAACATAAATCACAACTCAATCAGATAGACAATAAAATCTATCTATAACCTGTATCTACAATATACAGGTGACACTCAAATGCATAAACATACACAAACAATTCATGGGCAAGAAAAAATGCTCTTTGTATTAATTTCCAAATGCCTATACAAATGTTTACAAAGGCTGGACTGTAACAAGTCTCAACTCTCTCTCGAGACCTCTCTACCTGAGAAATCCCTCCCTAACTCTCTACTCAAATTTCTTAATTACAAAATGGGCTCTCGCTCGAGATTATCCTCAACCACCGTATCTGAGCTATCGCTATCACCGAGCAACTCCTATGGCTACATTACATAAATGGATGTCCAGTCCTGACAGATCTGGACTTAGTTGTAGGTAACCATTTAAGGCAACCTCAACCACTTCTTGAACAACTGTGTGGTCTGGCACTAAAAGCCTTACAACATTTATTGAAATTTCAAATTTCAAAATTGAGAGGGCTGCGCCTCTCCCTTTCTCCATTAATGCGTGTTGGATGTGCTGGTTGGTTGGCACGCTGCTGATGTGGAATGATGCTCCTGCATCATACTCCTCAGCTAGAAAAATCATGAGCTCCTTCTCATGAGCTCCTCTTCTCTAGTGTTGAAATCCACATGGATCCCAAACTTTCCCTTGGAGCTGTCCATCTGCTCCTCTCCAGCTATGATGTTGTTGTTGCTACTGCTTCTTCTTCCCTGCTACTCTTGCAGGCTCCCTTCTTCTCAACTTCTCATTGCTAACCACTTCTGCTGTTGAACTTAACATCAGCCTTCTGATTTCTTCAATTACCTCATCCAACTGCTCTAGTGGCTGGCTCTTTGTATGCTGTCTTCTCTGCTGCACTTATGTCTTCTCAATGGGAAGATTTGTTTGACCTCCCATGTTGTCTTTATCTCTCTTTGTGGCACTGAGTGGCCACTTTGCTGTAGACTCTAGCTCTGTAGTCTCCTTACTGAACTGATTCTCAGCTTCTTCCTGTGGCAGTTCTGTTGCTGCCATTTCTTCTGCTGGCATACTTTCAGCTTCTCCTGGGGCTGGTATGCTCCACTACCTTCTTCCAAATTAGATTGTTGGATGTGAAATCCTTGCACCATCACCCTTCTCTCCAGGGCTTCCAATTCTTCACACAGATCAACAAAATTTGTGTTGTCTTCTTCTTCTTCTGCTGCAGGCTTCAGTGCTGCAGTCATCTCTGTTTCAACTTCCTGGCTGAAAATTTTGAGCCATTCTCCTTGGGAAAACATCAGTGTCTACTCCACTTCTTCCTCCATGATAGTTTCTACTGGTTGTCTCTCTTTTGTTGTTGCATCTGCAACACATGCTCTAGCCTCAACTGGGCTGCTTGGTAGGAGTACTTGAATTCCCCCAATCATCATAATTCTCTTATGATTCTCTCCTGTCAACACTCCTTGCTGATCTAAACTTTCCTCTGAGTTCATGAGACTTTTAGACAATCTCATCTCCTTTCCCCTGCCCACCTGGAAATTTGGGAATTTTCTGTTGCCCACCTGGCAGTCTATGAGACCGTCTGATCCCATCTCATTACCCACCTGGGAATATGAACTTTCAACACTGCCCTCTTGGTAGTACACGAGACCTTCCACTGATCTCTTTCCATTGCCCACCTGGAAACTCGAAAGTTCACTTCTGCCCACCTGGTGGTTTATGAGATCAATCTATCCCATCTTCATCAACACCCCTTGCTGACCCGAACTCATCCCTGAGTTCATGATACTTTCAGATAGTCTCATTTTCTCTCCCTTGCCCACTTGGAAATATGGGATTTCTTCCCTGCCCACCTGGCAGTTTACGAGATCTTCAGCTAATCTCATACCATTTCCCTCCTGGCAATATGAATTTCCACTACTGTCCTCCCGACAGTCTATGAGATCCTCTAATGATCTCATCTCATTGCCCATCTAACAATTCGAAAATTCATCTCTGCCCTCCTGAAAGTTTATGAGACCTGAAACTGATCTCTCTTCCTCATCACTGAGGGTTTCTCCAACTTCTGGCTCACAGATGCAAACCAAATCTGTGTCACTGAGGCTTTCAGCATACCTCAACCATATTTTCAATAGCCTTTGTTGTCCTTTGGCCAACAACTCCTTGACTGGACACTTCACCTTCTTTTTCATGGTCCATTCATACACCCATCGTGTTCTTACACTCTGCTGCATTATTAATGCAAGCTGCTCCATTCTCGCTCTTATCTTAGCGAGTTCTTTGTCAATTTATTCTTTGGTTTTCTGCTGGTGATCTCCTCTTCCACCACGCTCATGGCCTTCAGTAGCCATCTCTATCTTTACCTTCTGTCTGCCCTCCTGGAAAACTTATGGATCACTCTATGCCTGAGAGCATCTCCATCTTCTCCTACAACTCGCCTGGCTGTCTATTAACTGTTGCGCCCTCAAACAATCACCACAGAGCATTAGTACTCTGCCTCCCTTCCCTTGATGTATACAGATGAATCTCTGCTTCTGATTCCACTCGATGTTACCAGAATTTCTCCTACCATCTCTCCTTTGTCTGTGAACAAAGTAATGGTCTCCTCTTTTTCTTTTGTCTAAAATCTATAGACAAAAACCTACTCTGATACCACTTGATGCATACCCCCCTACCTCAGCAGGGTCCACTGACCTCCCAGTCTCTGGATCGTTCCAAATTCTGGGCCGAAATGGCTTTTCGATCTCTTGTTGGAACCCTTTGAACAAATCCTCAGGTCCCTCATGAAAACTCCACCGGCACAAGAAATGCACTAGGTGTGAGTCTTCACCTATACACGACCACCAGATATGACCACGACCTTTTCCGAAAAGGGATTTCGGGTTTCACGACTTCGGGAATCCTGAAGTCATGAGTCTCTTGACTCTTCAATCCCCGAAACCCGAAATTCTGAAATGCCGAAATGGCTTCACTGACGGTTAGCCCCTGGCCAAACCTCGGTCCATGTGACCATCTTCCCCATGATCGCAACCCTATTCCAAAGGCACGTAGCATTTAGCGACTTCGGAACTTTCGACACCAAGCATTCCAACTCCTTGTCCTTGGGATTGCCGAAGTGCCAAATTCCGAAATGGCTCAATGTGTGACCACAACCCCACTCCCAAGGCACGTCGCATTTCGTGACTTCAAGACCTTCAATACCAAGTGCCCCGTCTCTTAGTCATCAAGATGGCCGAAATGCCGAATCCTGAACTTCTGAAATGCTAAACTTCTTCGAAGTTCCTTCTCCACGACACGTTGCGTTTCGTGATTTTGGGGTTTCTAACAATAGGCACCCTGACTCCTTTTCCTCAGAACTTCCGAAAAGTCAAACCCCGAACTGCTGAAATGTATGACCATAGTTCCACTCCAATAATACATCGCTTTCGGGACTTCGTGGTTTCCAACGCCGAAGTACCCGATTTATTGTCCTCGGGATGGCCAAAAAACTGAATACCGAAATGCTGAAATGTGTGACCCTGTTCCGTGACCACGCTACTACCCCATCTGTTTTCAGGTTTTCGCGTTTCAGGACTTCGCGATCTCGGCTGCAACAACTCCCTGCCCCTTCGAGCTCCCGGTATCTAAAATACTGAAGTACCGATCCCCGAAACGTCGGTCTTCCGCTCTAAACTGGGATCAACGACTCATAGCCTCTCCTGATCCGACGACTTGTGTCTTTTCGGGATTTCACGGGTCAAGAGTTCCAAACTCTTACCCTTTGCATTCCCGGTAGTCGAAATGTCGAAATCCTCCTTTCGGGAATTTCCCCGAAACATCAATCGCTTGCCACGTGTCCTCCTGTTGGACGGTCAAGATCCTTTCAAGATTTTGTGGGTCAGGATTTCCGACTCTTTCCCTTTGTATCTCCTAGTAGCCGAAATGCGAAAATAGGCCTTTCGTTCCCTCTTCACATATGAGGGTTAAACCTCATGCAACTTCTCCTGGATCCGATGGCTATCGGTCCATGCGCCCAGATCTAACGACCTAGATCTCTTTCTCCTGCACACTCTCCTCTTGCTTGCCTGGATGTAGATTCAACGGTCCAGATCTCGTTCTCCCCAGCTGATCTAATGACAACTGTGCGCCCTCCTGAGCTTGCGCTTCTTCCTAAACTTGGAAGACTTCAAGCGCTTCAAAGGTCTCAGCCTTTGCTCCTACTGTGAAGCCTATATCCTCGGCTCCCGCCTGCGTTCTAAAGATGTTGTCCCTCCTGAGATTTGTCGACCCTGAAACCTCAAAGAGTTTCTCGACCTTCTACTCCTTTCTTCTATTGCTCTGTGTGCAAAGGCACGGTTCATCCTGAGCTTCGGGACTTAGAATAAGTCCACCTTCTTACACTCCTTGTGCTACAGAGTATTTTTCTAAACTTAGATCCGAAGTATTTCTTGTAAAGAAATGCTTCAAGTCCTCCTGGCGTTCTTCGACTTGATGCACACCTTGCAGAGCCTTTCTCCACAGAGTGTTCAACAACTCTGTGAGTGTCTTCTCTTTGACACTTCCCTTTCCTCGGAACTCGAAATGGAGTTCTCTGGTGCACTCTTTGCACTCACTCAATGCCCTCCTGGCAGAGTTTTACAGAACCTTCAGTAGTTCTGTTTCTTTTCTGTGCCTTTCTTTGCATAGTTCCTCGTCCTCCAAGGTGTTCAACAACCTTGAGGCTCCTCCTTGAATCTATGAATCTTTCTGGTGTGCACTCCTTGCATGTTCTTTCTGACTCCGCAAAGCTTAGATGTGCACTCCTCGCATTGGCTACAAAACTTCCAGTGTTCTGTTGTGCACTCCTTGCATGACCTAAAGAACCCAGATAGAAATCACAACTCAATCAGATAGACAATAAAATCTATCTATAACCTGTATCTACAGTATATAGGTGACACTCAAATGCATAAACATACATAGACAATTCATGGGCAGGAAAAACTGCTCTTTGTATTAATTTCCAAATGCCTATACAAATGTTTACAAAGGCTGGACTGTAATAAGTCTCAACTCTCTCTCGAGACCTCTCTACATGAGAACCCCCTCCCTAAATATCTACTCAAATTTCTTAATTACAAAATGGGGGCTCTCTCAAGCTTATCCTCAACCACCACCTCTGAGCTATCTCTATCACCGAGCGGCTCCTACGGCTACATTACATAAATGGATGTCCAGTCCTGACAGATCTGGACTTAGCTGCAGGTAACCATTTAAGGCAACCTCAACCACTTCTTGAAAAGCTGTGTGGTCTGGCACTAAAAGCCTTACAACATTTATTGAAATTTCAAATTTCAAAATTGAGAGGATTGCACCTCTCCCTTTCTCCATTAATGCATGCTGGATGTGCTGGTTGGCTGGCACGCTGCTGACATGGAGTGATGTTCTTGCATCACATAAAAGGGTTTTATAGTTACCTTCGATATTGGAAGCCCTATATTTCTTGTTGTTTCTTTTGGTTCCCCCTTTTTTTTAAGCAATGTATTTTTATAAGGTTTATTTAGTTGTATATGGGGTGTTTGGTATCTATTGCAATGGTACCACTCATTGGATCGGATCCCAAACCATTTCAACCATGTCGTTGTTAGTGATTTTATCAAAAAACATTTCCACGATACTTGATGTGCACTGTATAGGGAAATTGTACCGAGGTGCACTGTACAGAGGTAGCGACCCGGTCCTCACTTTACAGAAAAGCACACCAGGGTGCATATATCTATTAAAAGCACTGATTGGTTGAAAATATAAATAGTATTGATTTTAGTATCATATGTGTATGGGTTATCAATGTGAAATGAATAATAGTACGCACTGGTGCATATATATGTGTGATGCCCTGAGGCATTCTGTTTAATGACGTGCACCGAAACATTAGATTGTATAGAAAATTCATATTTTTTTATTTTTGATGATTCCTTGTTTTATTTTTTATACATGATGACTGATATAAGTTTGAAGAAAACATATTATTGCCGTGAGCACAATGGTAGCTCATCCAAAAAAGAGAGGGAGACAAGTTCTTTAAGTTTTATTAAAATTTTAATATATTTGAAATATTTGTAAATTTGAATTAATGATGTTTATTGGTTAATGCATGTAATGTAGAGAAAAAAAATGAAGAAAATCGATAAGATTGTTTGCAATCTGAGTGCAAAATTGCGTAAAATATTTATGAAAATGTTGCAAAGAGAGGAAACACGTGGATTGAAAGGTAATCAACATGAATTTTTTCTTTGAGTTTTTACTAAAAATGAATTTCTTAACATTTATCGCTTGCAAGTTTTAAACACTCGATTTCACATTTTTTTAATGTTACGTAGGGACCGATAGTGAGGGAACCAAATCTCGTCCTAAGACGAAAAAAATTCTTAAGGATGTAAATGATGATGATGGCTTGGTCATCAATTCATGTGGAGTGGTGCTTGAAGTTAATAAAAGGGGATTTTGTTTTTACAGAGCTTTGAGGGATATAGTGGAAAGAATGTATAGACATACTTTCTACTTACAATACAAAAATCAATCCAGTGACTGCAAGAATAAAGTTATACGTACACTACATGAAGAGTTTATAGATCCATGGTCAACGAGACTTGTAAGACTTGCAACAGAAAAAACTTACAATAAAAAAAAGGGAATCATTTAAAAGGTATTATTACTAAACATGTTTTTCTATAATATGTTCCAATAATTATCAAATTAATTTGTTTTTTCTATATTTACTTTCATGTGCATTTAAAAAAAAAATATTGTGATTTTTTCGTTTTTCAGGTAGATTATGAAAATTCCAAGCGACAAACGAGGATAAAGCTAATACATGTTGGTAGGGATGCCCAAAAAAGTGTACAAGGAGATGGTAAAAGAAATGAACATAATTGGATCACAAGAGGATGCATCCCAACAAAAATGTGCATCAGAGGTATGTGATCATTCATTTATTCTTTCATATACAAAGAATTTCATTATCATATGAAATACTAATTTTCAATTGTTTTGTTGTAGAAAAGAAAAAAATGAAACCCAATCAACACATAAGACAAAATGATAAGGAATAAAAGGGTTGATCACAAAGATTGTGAGTACTTACGTTATCAATGTTACTTAAGTTTTCATATTTGTTGTGATATTTATATTTAAATAATTAATTTACACTCGTCCATGGATGTCTTCTAATAGGTGATAACATACAAATAAGAGCCAACCAAACAATTGATCAACAATGGGTTAAGTGAGTGTTGTGAGTATATATTGAAGTATCAAGGTTTAATTGAACAATTTATAAGTAGTTGTAATGTTTAACATCCTGTGTTTTATAATTAATGGAACAATAAAAAACCTTTATATTAATTATATCGACTATGATTTTTCATGGCGTATTAAACATACAAGAAACAAAGTATAGAGAGGAGCCAACATAATACATTTTGGCACACGACATGAGGCATAGCTTCAAAAGCATGTGTATGGTTTATGGATCGCTCGTTGCTATGGTACGCTTTTTTATTTATGCAATAATGTATATTCTACTATATAAATGTAGATTTACTTACTACACTTTATTTCTATGTTTGTAGATGGAACATGAACATTTGGAATGTCAAAAACAAGTCGAGCAAGAAAACATTTGTTTAAAAAACCAAGGTACAATGTCGACTACAATTGATCAAGAAATGAGGGATCCATGCAGCTTGTGTGATGACACTAGTTCAAGTGATGGATGACAATCAATATAATTGAATGTTACTACAAGTTTTATGTTTGGGAATATTTGTCTGTAAAGTTCAGGGATTTTGCTTAATGTAGTGGACATAATGTCCCAATTGCATGGCGACATGTTACCAATACGTGTAATAATTATATATTGGTTCCATTTTATTATTTTGGACTTCTACGTTTGCCCATTTTGTATGACCATGGGTCTTTTATTCATATATAATAAAATAAGTTTATTATTTTATTGCATTGTCAAATGTTGTAAAATGTTGTGTTGTTGATTAATTAATATGTGAATGATTTACATTGTTACAAATAACAGAGGTGTGATCCGTTGGATAATGCATTAGTGCAATCATTATATCAAAATGCAATAATAGAAATATGAAAAACAATATTATTATAAAAATTATTTGATTTTGAGATGATTAATTGAAAATTTATAATAAAAAAAACAATTAATTAAAATATATACATATTGGTGCATTCTTATGAACTCAAAGAATGGTGCATGAAATAATATAGAAATCGATGTTTTTTAAGGGGTTATACACACTGGTGCATATTAAGCATATTGAAGCATTGATGCATATTAATTATACCGAAGCATTGGTGCATATAACATGCGATAATATATATCGTTTTAGAATTTTATGATGGGCATGTGATAAATACACACTGTTTCTTTAAATATAATAACAACATTGGTTCTTTAAATAACATAAATGCATCAGTGCTTTAAATGTAATAAAAGCATCAGTTCTTCGAAACAAAGAATGACGTCGACATCTCACCTCGAATATTCAAAATTTCAATACCTTTTGATGCACAGGGTAATACAGGCACCAACACATATGCATTATACAAGCACCAGGAGAAACATAAAATAAAAGCGCACCGATGCACTAATAAATTTAGAAAGGCTCGGTGTTGCATATGCAAACAATGTAGAATCGATGCATAAAACTTATAAGAGCATCTATCTTACATACAACAAAATGAGAATCCGGGGCATAATAACTATAAATGCATCGGTGCCTTTTCATTTTGTGTATGCATCAGGGAAGTTTATGTGATGGCACACCAACACATTTTTGTTTTATGTGTGCACTAGTGTATTTTATGTAATGGTGTGATAGTGCATTTTCATTTTATGTACACACCGTGGCATTTTATGTAATGGCGCACCAGTTCATTTTTTATCTTTATGTATGTACTAGGGAATTTATTGTAAGGGTGTGGCAGTGCATTTTAGTTTTAGGTACACACTGGGGTGTTTTATGTAAGGGCACACATATGCATTTTGACAATGAAAGCACCGAAAAAAAATCTTTGCTACAACCTTTTCCTGCCCAAATTTTTTAGTTATATGGAAAATTTGTTAAAACCTCTGCAACCAATAGAGGAGGTTGTAGCAGAGGTTTTTTTGAATTTTTTTCCAAATTTTGTAACACGAAAAACCTCTGATAGAAGGTGTTCTCCTTGTATTGTAAATTTTGAAAGAATAATTAAGGAAATTAGTGGGATCACAATGATAGGTTCAATAATAATTCACTACTTTTTCTAACTTAACAATTTTCTCTTGTTATTGTTTCATTTGCTTGAATATTGATCCAATTGCATATGCAGTTACATCAATGAATGCTAACCCTACATATGTTAGGGCTTGTAATCCATGTTCTTCACCATTTAAAACAATAGCTTCATAAATCAAAACAAACTCTTTATCAACATAAATTTTCCTTCTCTTGTCAAATTGTCTCACAATCTGTTTGATCATCCTATTAAAAGTGAAGTTATCAAGATCTACTACATCCATAAGAGTGGGTGTAGCAAAGTCTCCACTAGTGAAAAATCTAGAAGTATTTACCCTTTGAAACTTTGAGGAGTATATACATACTCAATTGATACAACTCTTAATACTATCAGTATTCTCTCTAGGAATTCTTATTGTTTCCTCTTAATCCATTCAAATTTGGAAATTGCATCAGCCTTCTTCCTCTATTATGTCTATTAAAATAACTTCTTATCCTCTTCCATCCTTTGTTCAATAAATTCATATTCTTGCACTACTCTCTATTATTTCTTGTAGCTTTCCTCGTATTCTTTCAAGAGAAAGGATATCCTGTGAAAAACTTCTTTAAAATATTTGTCCCTCACTAGGGCCCTCTCTTATTTACAATATTCATGTATAAGGCCATGTGTACACAATTTCCTTGGCATGATTTACAACCAACAACTTAGGATAATTTCTCCTAAACCTACCTTCTCTAAAGTTGTATTCAACGTATAATGTTTCCTTCCATCTCAACAAATTTAGAATTTTTGAGGCCATAGATTCCAGTGTAAAGAGGGCATGTAGGAAAAAACTTCTTGTGAGTCTTACTCAATGGAACATTAAAACCATGAAGAATGGTTTGATAAGTGATCTCTCTTATCACTGACTTATCAGGGACAAACTTTGATAGCAAATGAGGTGGATTGGTTGCCCCATATATCTTGATATATGTTGAATTTTCATCCACATGCCAATATCCTATCTCACTCAACACAACCATGGATTTATCAATTAATCTGGGTGCTTCTTTACAAAATATGATTTCATACAAATGAGAAGAGAAATGGTCACAAATTTGAGTAAAATTTTTGATGTATTTATGCTTCCATAGAATCTGACAATAAACCTACACATGTGATTTTCAAAGAGTCCAACACCAACCCATACCTTTGAATTCATTACTCATACATGTGACATCCATGAGATAAGATGACATGTAAAATTTATGAGGAGAGTCAAGTTTAGATAAATTGAACTTCGATAAAGCCTTCATCAAATTATGAGGCAAACTATTTTTCTAGTTAAACACTAATACTTTCTTCACAACTACATGCAACAATGGTATCCAAGAGACTTTAAAATGTTGAGAGTTTTTCTCTCCATACAGTATACTAATGAAATCTACAACATATATGTATGGTTCCCTCAAGTTGGTATATGGATAAATACTTGTGCCTCTTGACTTGGACTATTTTCCTTCAATCCACCATTTTTCTAAGACTTTGTTACAATCCTTCTTAGACCTGGATACCCATCGAATGGCCATATGGAATTCACATTCAACAAATTTATATTATGGTTGGAGTTCACTGGGATGAAATGAGGATATACATCGTTCTCTTTCATTTCAACCATTCTCTCTTACAATTTAACATGTTCTATGATCTAGCAAATTACTTATGTGTAGGGTAACACAAAAATACTTTTAGTTTCAACGTGCAAGATGGATTTCCTAATGTTTGGGTAAAATTCATAATCCTCTTCTTCATCTATGTTAGATCAACCAAAATAGGAAAAGGAGGGTATCTTTCATCCTTGAAAGTTTGAAACAGTTTTGACCAATCTAGGAAATTGGCCAACCCTGGATGACTTAGTGTTTCGATAAATAGGTATTCTAGGATATATAGTTTCTTCCTACATAGTGTTGGGTATGTGTTATATTCTTTTCACAATCACCCCCACACACTGTACATTGCACTAGGTTGTTTTTGGTCTGTTTTTGAGCGATTTTTTTCCCAATGGTTTTTCTGCCCATTGTAATATAATTCTGGTTAAGGAATCTAATACAAGTTGACATATTAGGGATTTGGATTCCACAAAATCATATATATTTTTTTGTAAATGGTTAATTTAATACAATTTGAGTTAAATGTGAAACTCTAAACATTTGTCAGTTTTCTCGGTTAAGGGTTTCCAAGGTAAATTTATGAGTACTATGTGTGAATGTTATTGTTTTCTTTCTATTTTGTAAAGAATCTATGTGTGCATTGTTATATTGTAAAGGTTTAAAACATACATTTGGTATCATATCCAAGTTATTGGCTTCAAGGGGATTCCTTTGTTGCTAAGGGATCGATTATCTTGGGTTTTTGATAAACATGGTTTCAGTGGGACCTCTACAATGGTGATTCTTGTGGTGGAAGAGAATGCTAAGCAATTCTAAAAAATTGAGATCGAGAAATTTAATTGGAAAAGCTTTGAGCTTTGGAAGCTGAAGATGGAGGATATTTTGGTAGACAAAGAATAGTGGACACTATGGATCCTGGTAATGCACCGATGGATATGTCAACATAATACTAGATGAAGTTGGATAGGAAGGAAAATAACACAATCTAGTTGTGTCTTTCAGATTCAGTGTTATTGAATGTCTCATGAGAAGCTATAACCAAGGTGTTATGAGATAAGTTAGTGGCTTTGTATCAATCTAAATCTTTGGTAAACAAACTTTTCCTATGGAATAAGTTATACCTCCTAAGGATGAATTATGGAGACTCGATAACAAAGTATCTAAATATCTTCAACAGTATGTTAAGACAGTTCTTGTATGTCAACATTAATTTTTTTTATGAAGATAAGTGCATTAGTTTATTGTGTTATTTTCTAAATTCATGGGAAAGTATGGTTATAGTTATTGGGATTAATGCAACCACATTAAAGTTTGATGATGTAGTTTCATCCTTGTTATCGGAAGAAATGAGGAGGAAAACCATGGATAGTCAGAGCATGGATGCATTATCCATAAAAGAACATTCCTAGGACATAAATAAAAATAACTTCTCATGTGGGAGATCTAAATCTAGTGGTAGATCTAAATCTCTAGGGGAATCCTTAAGAAAATATTGGAAATGTGGTAAAATGGGGCATTACAAGAAGAATTGTAGATCTAAAAGTGTTGAGAGAGGGAAGGGATACGATGATGTTCCTTCCACAGAAGGGAATACCTCCTCAGAGGTAGGAGGGGGTGTGTACTTGGATTATTCAAGCACACATTTAGATCATGATGCATGGTTGGTCAATCTAGGTTCTTCTTTTCATATGACTCCCCACACAGAGTGGTTTTGTGAATATGACAAAGTATAATGGAGGTGACATTTTCCTAGGGGATGAGTGAAGTAGCCACCAACTGCAACTACACACAAACTTAGATCCATAATATGCAAAGCAAGGACATCAGGATATATGTGCCCCAAACCCCCGAAGGGGGAATTTTATTATAAAACCATTCCCAGGTTGTTGTTGTTGCTGCCTTCTCTTGCACAAATGGTCTCTTTTATAAAAATAGGTTACCATAACAACTATTACATAATTATATGGTTGGTTCAAACCATATCTACAACTCTCTCCATAATATCTCCTTAAATCTCTCAACATATCTCCATGAATCTCTCAATGAATCTTCATATCCCTATCATATCGCATTTCTCCTCGTCTCTCACTCTCACGTCAACTTTCTAGAATTAGTCTACCTCATTACAAAGCATCATATAATTTATTATTTATTTGTGATCACAATTATATCATACTCCTCCCTTAACAAACATTGTGTTCTCATTCCTCTTTTCACTTGGTCCTTTGAACTAGTCTCATATTCATTTTCTTTGTCTTCTCTGCTCGTTGTCTTATGTGATATTTGTTGTTCTTCCTTCTTTGTCCTTAATATTATTATTATTGTACCTACAAACTTAAACATTGTTGAAGTCCATATAAAAAAGTAACCATCCACTGGAATAGATGGGTCGTCGGTCGTTGTATCTATCGATTCTCTTGGAAACTCTTTCTCATACATGGTTCATCAACCATTCTTCAATCATGAGTCTACACACATGTACCTATTACTCCCCCCACATAATCATTATCATCATCTTCATCCTGGGTTTTTGGATTACCCATAACCATGCTCTCGATGCTCCTACATTAGACTCCCAAGGAACAAAAACTTTTTCATGGACTCATGTCCATGTGTTCCCTGTCTCTCACAAACCTTTGTTTCACATTTTTTGTTACTCCATCTCTTCCTCAACAGTAATAATGCTCCTAAGAAATTCCCTTTTTCATGACTTGCAATTTCTCTGAATGCCTCATATCGACATTTTTGCCAGGTGTAGACTGCTTCAAATCGTCGGTTTTTCCCACGGTTGAGAAAATTTTTTCTGATGGCTTTCATTACATTAGTAGTTTCAGATAATCAAAAACCATTACAAAGTGTTTTTTAGAGTACCACAAAGTTAACAAATTATGGGGAATACATGCCTTATCAATCTTACATCATGTACATACAATTTCATTTCAACTTAGTCAAAATTATCATTTATACAAATCTAATACCAATACCATCATCAATACATTATTTAATGAAAATTCCTTAGGGATGTCATTTTCATGGATTCATTGCATATGCATCTCAATTTGAACACACAATATTTATTCTCTACCTTGCTTTACTTCCTTAATTCTTGCTTATGCTACCTCATTCCTTTGCTTTCTTCATTGTCTTTCTTTCTTCTTTCCCTGCTTCATCTTTCAATGTCATTTCCTCTTTTCTCATGGATTCTACATCTTCTTTCACCTTTCTTTACACATACAATCTTTTTCAATAACATACATACAAAATATGTTTCTTGTTGGAGTGACATCCCATCTAACATGAAACCTACGACCTTGGCTTGACAAACTTAATTGACACAACAATGACATGACTTGACCATAAATTTAAGATTTGCATATCAGCTAACACCGATCATGCACCCTTACACATTAATGACTTCTCCATGACTCTAATATTTTCTTAACTCCAATTTCCTTCAAATTTGACTTGAACTCCTGACACTTTTACAATGACTTTAACTCCTTATCTCAACAACTCTTAATTTTCATCTCTTGACATGACTCTTTTTTGCTATGTACTTAACTTGTATTTGAATTATACCTCATTACAATAAGAAACTCTCATGAAAAGAGAAGAAGGAAATTTACATTACCCATATCTTAGCACTCAATATGTTCCACATTGTTTGTTTAAATAAAAATTCACTTTTCAAATGTTTCTTGTGAATTTAAAAAACCATCTTTCTAATGGATTTGTGTTGTGTGTGGATCATTGTTCCCCAACTTATTACATTCTCTCACCTTCATCATAATCACTTAATATTTTGTTCCATGTTGTCGATCCAACAACTACCTCAGTTGGGTGACACCCTCCCTTGCCTTCCAACCCGTGCGAAATTGGCTTCATGGTCTCAAATGGCACCCACTCTGCTGCCATAATGCCAATAGTAAAATCTCTCTCTTTAAAATCCCAAGACTAAAATTTATTGATACACTACTTCACATATTGAATTTTGATACACTACTTCACATATTGAATTTTGTGATGGTTGCATACATGGCTTCAAATCAATGACCTTTCTATTGGATCCTTTGATATGTAGTTGAATTCTTTTATTGGTGTCTTTCCTTTATGTATGGTGGCTCTTCTCATTGAGATGAGGGTGCACAGTTACATCCTTTGATGATGGATACATATTATAACCCGAAAGTTATGTATTTTGTGGTGGTGGCTTTACTTGTGGCTTTCACCTGACATTTATAACAGGTCATTTCCCTTTTTTTTTTTGGCGTCTCCCTCTAGCACGATGGTGTTGATTTCTGACAGTAGCTACTACTAATTGCATCCCTTCTATTAGTGATTCAACTCAATCCTCTTCATGTGCACGATGATAACTGAGATGATGAATTTACTATAATATATATTCTATAATTGGTGGTTCGCAATGAGAAACGACATCTCAAAACAATGTCGGATTTGGCTCCTTTAATTGGAAGATACCTCAACCTTCTACCTGGTGACACTCTTCTCAACAAATGATAGATTTTCCTTTTGAGTAAATAGCTACTGCCCACTTCCACGCCCTTTTGAGTAAATAGAAATGATGCCCTTTTTTATTTTATGAATGACAGCTCCACCTAAACACACAATATTTATGGCATACTCTTATCACAGTGCATCCTATATCATGAGTGACTCCACTCACACGGCAGTTGACTCTTCACATCCTCAAGGAGATCAACAAATACTTTAATTCATCTCGGTCAAGATAATTTTAGTAGATCGATTTTTATCAACACAACATGAGTTCCGCTCTGATACCAAATGATGTTGCCACCAATTGCAATTGTACACAAATTTATAATGTTGCCACCAATTGCAATTGTACACAAATTTATATGCATATTATGCAAAGCAAGATATGTGCCCCAAACCCCGGAAAGAGAAATTTTATTATAAAATTATTCCCAGGTTGATGTTGATGTTGTTACCTTTTCTTGTACAAATGATTCATTTTATAACAATAGGCGACCATAACAACTATTACATAATTATATGGTTGGTTCAAACCATCTCCACAACTCTCTCCACAATATCTCCTTAAATATCTCAACAAATCTCCATGAATCTCTCAACAAATATTCATATCCCTATCATCACTCATTTCTCCTCATCTCTCACTGTTATGTACAATTTCTAGAATTAGTCTACCTCAATACAAAGCATCATATAATTTATTAATTATTCATGATCACAATTATATCATACTCATCCCTTAACAAATTCTTGTGATCTCATTCCTCTTTTCACTTGGTCCTTTGAACTAGTCTCATCTTCATTTTCTTTGGCTTCTCTACTCTCTATTTTTTGAAATATTTGTTCTTGTTCCTTTGTCATCCTCAATCTTCTTCCTATTGTACATGCAAACTTAATCATTCTTGAAGTCCGTATAAAAAATTAACCATCCACCGAAATACATGGGTCGTCAGTCGTTGTATCTGTCGGTTCTCTAGGAAATTATTTCTCATACATGGTTCATCAACCATTCTTCAATCACGAGTCTGCATACATGTACCTATTACTCCCCTTGCATCATCATTATCATCATCTTCATCATGGATTTTTGGCTTACCCATAACCATGCTCTCAATGCCCCTGCATCAATGAGTCAACAATCAAAATCACAAGACGAGGAAAAGTCAAGTTGTTGCTCAAGGATGGAAGAATTAGAAAACTCCATGGGGTCTTGTACATTCTAGAGCTAGCTAGAAACTTGATATATGTAATTAATATGAGTGATGTTGATGTACATACTATGTTTGAAAAATAAACTTGCAAAATAGTTTGAGGAACAATGGTGTTGATGATGAGAGTTTGGAATGGAACTGTATACAATTTGTTGAGAATAACTATCAGTAATGAGTGTAATATTTCTATTGTTTCTAAGGGTGGAAATGAATAAGACAAAAACCCTATTGTCTATAGATAAAATACAATGTTATGGTATCAAAGACTAGGACATAGTGGAGAGAAGGGCCTTTGAGCACTACACTGTAAAGGTATGGTTAAAGGTATGTCTAGTTTCACACTAGATTTTGATTTCTGTGAACATTGCATATATTGTAAATAAAATCAAGTAAGATTCACATTTGGTGCTACAAGAGCAAATAGAATCTTGGATTTATTACTCAATGATGTGTTTGGACATGTGCCTATTCCTTCACTAGGTAAATATGTGTACTATGTTTGTTCATTGATGATTTCTCAATGAATACAACGATTTATTTCATCCTAAAGAAATATGAGGTCTTTGGTAAATTTAAAGAGCTTAAGGCTCTTGTGGAGAATCAGACAAAGAAGAAAATAAAGGTGTTGAGGATAGGTAATGGTGGATATTTGTATAGGGATGAATTTTGAGGACTTATGTAAGAAGTTCCATAAAGAAAGGTATAAGACTATTCCATATACACCTCGATAGAATGGGGTTGTAGAAAGGATGAATAAGACGTTGATGGAAAAATCAAGGAGCATGCTCAATGATGTCAGGTTAGGATAGGAATTCTAAGAAAAGGCAATGGGTACTGCATGTTACCTAGTAAACAGATCACCCTCATCAGTGTTGGTGAAAAAAACTTTGCATGAGGCAAGGACTGGTAAAAAAACATCTCTTGAACATCTTAGATTTTTTGGTTGTGATTCTTATGTACATGTTACAAAGGAAAATAGGAGTAATATTGATAATAAAGATAAAAAAAATGTAACTTTATTGGTTATAATGATGGTATAAAAAGCTATAAACTTTGGAACCCAATAACTAAGAAGATTGTTTATGGTCGGGATGTTGTCTTTAGATAGGTTACATATGTTCCAAAATAAGAAGTCCTACCAAAGGAAAAATAACCACAAACAATAGAGTTTGAGTTGGAGGGTGAATAATATGACCCAACACAAGAACATGAATAAGAAGAAGATGAAGAAGAAGAACCTCATACTCTAGTATTGAGGAGATTGATTTAGGAAATAAGTAAACCAAAAAGGTATACTCCACCTAATTTTTCTCTAGTTATTGTATCTATCATTGATGATGATCCCATAACTATTAAGGAGACAATGGATTCAAAGGATGGTAAAATTTGGAAGAAGTCCATGGTTGAAGAAATGGCGGCCTTGGATAAGAATGAGGCTTGGGATCTAGTTGAGTTTCCAGCTAGAAGAAATCCCATTGGTATCAAATGGATGTTCAAGAAGAAGTTGAATGTAGAAGGTAAAGTGGAGAAGTATAAAGCTCACCTAGTTGTAAGGGGATATTCCTAGGTAGAGGGAATTGATTTTGGTGACATTTTTTCTCCTATTGCTAAATTGACTTCTATTAGATTTAGTTTTTCTGTTGTTGTTGATTTTGATCTTGAAGTAGAACATATAGACATAAATATCACATTCATACATGGGGATCTTGAAGAAGAAATCTACATGAAACAACCTGAAGGTTTTGTAGTGAAGGGAAAGAAAGAGCTAGTTTGCAAGATGAAAAAGTCCTTGTATGGGTTAAATCAATCTCCAAGGATGTGGTATCAAAAGTTTGATACTTATATTTTGGGACTTGGTTTCACAAGGAGAAAATATTATCATTGTGTGTATTTCAAATCAGTTGGTGATAATTTTATTTATGTGGTTCTATATGTTCATGATATGTTGTTGATTGGAAACAACAAGGAGATCATAAAGGAGGAAAAAAATCAATTGTCTTCTAAATTTCCTAGAAAGATCTTTGTGCTTCAAAATTGATTTTGGACATGGAAATTAAAAGATGTCGGGAAAATGAGAAAATCTAGTTGAATCAAAGGAAATACGTTGAGACAATATTGCAGAGGTTTAATATGCAGGAAAGTAAATTGGTCAAGGTCCCTATTCCTATAGGTGTAAAGTTATATGCATATCAGTGTCCCATGACAAAAGAAGAGGAACATGACATGTCTTGTGTTCCTTATGCTAGTGTTATTAGTAGTTTGATGTATGCAATGGTTTATACTAGATCAAACATTGCACATTCAGTGGGTGTTTTGAGAAGGTATAAGTCAAAACCAGGGAAGGAACGTTGGACAAATGTAAAGAGTGGTTTCAATTATTTTCATGGCACTATAGGTTGTGGAATTTCTACCAAAGAAGATGTGGTGTAGACAAAGTGTTGTACATGCATGGATTTTTTTATGTAGACTGGGTTGGAGATATGGATTGCAAAACATCTCCAAGTGGTTTTGTGTTTAACATGTTGGGAAGAGAAATTAGTTGGATGACCCAGAGATATTCTATAGTTTCACTCTCAACTATAGAAGTTGGATACATTGTATCCACTCATGCAAATAAGGAATTTGTATGGTTACAAAGATTGTGTCCAGGTATTAGGTTTTTACAACAATATGTAAGGTTAGATTGTGATAGCCAGAGTGCAATATTTCTGGCAAACAACCTTATTTATCATTATAAGAAAAAGCACATTGATGTTCAATATCACTTTGTGAGAGACATTGGTTGAAGAGAAGAAGGTTTTAATGGTGAAGGTAGACACTTTGAACAATATTGTAGATTCATTGACAAAATATGTAAGCAATGATAGTTCTCTTGGTGTAGAGGACCAATGGGCATTGTTTCCCTGAATTGTTGATCATATAATCCTCGGGGCTCCTATATGCAAAGAAAACAACAAGTGGAAGAATGTTGTTTATGTTCTATATTATTTGCACGATTATCCCCACACATTGTACGTTGCATCAGGGAGGTCACAGGGGATGTTGGAGCCTCCAAAACAAATTGGGGTTGTTTTTCGTCCATTTTTGGGTGGTTTATTGGCCAACGTTTTTTTGACCCATTGTGATATATTTCTAATTAAGGAATCTAATTTGGGTTGAAAATTTATGGATTTTGATGCTATGGAATCATATATGCTGTATTGTAAATGGTGCAGTTAATACAATGAGAGTAAGAGGTGTGGCTCTAAACATTTGTTGGTTTTCCTATTTAAGGGTTTCCAAGGTAAATTTCTGAGTACTATGTATGAATTCTATTGTTTTCTTTTTGTTTTATAAAGAATATATGTGTTCATTGCTATATTGTAAAGGATTAAAACATACACATAGGTGATTTCCTTTCCTCCATTGTCTCTTTTTCTTTCTTCTAGGATTTTGGAGTCTTCATTTTTGGAGGCATATAGATGATTTTGGAAAAAAAAAAATCCAAAACATAATATACTAAAATTACAGTCTTAGAATGATAGATCAATAATTATGCAAACATACTTTAAATTTCTCCTTATTTTATTCATGTGCTAAGAGTTAAACCAAAATTAGGGAAGGAATATGTTTTTATTTACATATCTCAAAATTGAAACATGCCCTAATTTCAAATGAATTTATGTAAAAAGTTGAAGAACTAACAATTCAAAATCATTAGGATAAAACACAAGTCTCCCAAACTCTAATTAGGGATTGAGATCATATTGGAAATTCAAGACAAAACCAAAATATCGAGAGCAAGGGAACTCTACAAAAAGAATTTAGTAACTACATTGTAAACCAAATAGCTACATTCTAGAAATTGGAAATTGGAAGTATTGAAGAGACAAAATCAATAATGATGACTTGACATTCTCTATTGATCTCCTAATTTAACTATTAAATCATAAAGAAACAATTCAAAACATATGCATGTAGGAAATTCATAATTCAAACAAGAAATGAATATAACTCACTAGGTGAATGTAGCAAAGAATTTAGGAGATCAATAGTGTAGGTAACTAACGATCGCAATCGAAAAAGCACTCAAAAAAATTAGTTAGCTCTATCCAAATTGTTTGAATTAAAATCATGCTAAGTATGGGGGATTTCTTTGAATTAAAATTATCACCCAAGTATCAATAAATCTAAACATGCCACAAATATTTCAACTCATTTGAATATTTGGCACAATTTTCTTTTTCAAATTAGGAGGGATGAATAATCGGTGCCATTAATATCACAATAAACATCAACCATTTGAAAATATGTGGACCAATGAAGGAGCCTTAAAAATGCATGTTTCTCTTCCCTTTGCAAGCATCATAGCAATGGAAAAGATTAATGTTAGGACAAACTCCAATAGCAGTGGGTGGAGTAAGAAGTATCAACTAAAAACAAGCTTTGATAGTTTCGAAACTAAGTGAAGAAACATATAAGAGAGTGTCTTCCACAATACCAAAGAATTAATATATATCATCATAGGATAAATTTTGATAACCACAAAGGAGAGAATGAAATTAACTTGTGCAATCCTTTTGTTAGTTGTGGGGCTAAACATAAAATAAAACCTTGTTCAAATTTCAATGGTATTGAAACATAATCAAAATTGACTGTTTAAGACCCCACAATAGTATCTTGGAATAAAAGAAAATGAAATCATGGAAACACTCCGCAAAACATTGGGATCATCAAAACAAATCCATAGCTTATTAATATGATCAAAGATTCCATAAAAGTTAAAACTAGAAAATGCTATGCTAGTATCGTATCTAGAAATCATTTATCAAGAGGACTCCACAAGACTCTCGAGGAGGGAGGAAATATCACTTTGATATAGGATTCGAAGAACACATCATAAGGAAGAAGAATATCAAAATTTGAAACACATCTAATAGTATCATAGAAACCAAGAAAATGAAACCTTCAAACAACTTTGTTGAAGGGTAAAAAAGATCCAAAAGATAGCTTATACTTGACCAAAAATCTCCAAAAAATTAAGTTGAAATTTAATAGATGAAAAGTGAAAGAGAAATCGATTGAAAAGAAATAAAGTGAAAGTATCTCATGAGATAATGCAAAGTGAAAAAGGCAATTCATAGATAAAAATGTGTTCAAAGTAAGACTGTAGGTAAATTTATCAGTTCTGAATAATAAAAGGGTAGGTCCTCAACTTTAGAAAACTTGGGGAGGTGTTGAGGCCTTAACAAATGGAAACACACTCGGAGAATCCAAGAAATATATGTTATTTACATTCTAACCATGGATCAAAACAAAAGGTTAAATGTTAAATCCGATTTCCTTAACAACCATGGGTCCCTAAACACTTTCATATAGACAACCTTCAAATCATTTAACGAAGTAATGCACCCAAATACTTGATCAACATATTTGGACTTTGTTTTCAAATATATTTGGAGAGACCATAGTATTGACATGTTATTATTCATATTTGTACTTTTGAGAGATGCTCAAATGTATATCTATCTTCCTGAAATATTTAGTGAACTCTTGAACTAATTTCCCTTACCTTTGCTTGAAGTAGTGCCATGTAATCTATTGGTGCTTCTCATACCCAATTAGGTATAATTGAGCTTTGATAATGTCCTTGAACACTTCCCAATCGATCATCAATGGCTCATTTTATAGTGTTCTACCTACTACAATACTCTCCCACCATGCTCTCAACAACTACACCAACATTCAGTTGACAAATTTCATTATCCATAGATATGGGGATGAAATGCAGTGGAATACCTCAAATTAGTATCCATTCTCTCTCAAAGTGTTTTCCAAAACCTACCCAAAAATCTACTATCTTGATCAAATATGATGGAGCTTGGAAATCCAAAATGTACCCAAACATGATTGAAGAATAACTCAATCAATTCTCATCTAGAGATCATATTCTTGCATAGAATGAGCAGAAACATCCTATTGAAGCACTCTACCATGAAAAAAATGTAACTATGTCCTCCCCAAGACATAATCAAACCTCCAACAAAGTCCATGGAGATGTTGTCCCAAGGCATGATTGGTATTGGTAGTGGCATATACAACCCAAGTTTTTTTTTATTTTGCTTGATTTTGTTGCAAAGAACATAACATCTAACAAATATTACCACTTTCTCCTACATATTTATCTAGTACATATACATATGCAAATTTTCCACTGTCTTTGTTATGCCAAAATGTCCAACAATTCTGGAAATGTGAGCTTCCATCATCAACTTAATCCTTCTAACCTGTGGTGTAAAAAGCTTTTCCAACTTGTATAGAAACCTATCTTAGAGGTGATATTCATCTTCTTTCATGGTATTGCTTGGTTTCTCCTTCAATTGCTTCTATACTCTAAAATATTCATCTTCCTCGTAGTATTTACTCAACAGTTCATGATTGAAGGGATCAAACTCCATCATCACTCCAACTACTGCAATATTCTTCAATGGGGGTCATGAAAGCATGTTAGCTAGTTTGTTTGTATCTCATTTCTTATACTTGATCAGTAAGTGGATTTGTTGCATGAATCCCAACCACTTTCAATGCATCACTTGCTACATCTTGTTATGACTTTGCATGCACTTAAGGGGTTGGTGATTAGTGTGTATCATGGTCTCTTTTCCAACAAGGTAATTATTTCACTTCTTCACTACTTGTATAATTACAAAGAAATATTTATGATTCATGGGGTATTCAAGTACAACTCCATGAAACAACTCTAAAAGGTATCATATCGGTATTCCTCCTTGCATAAGCACTGCTCCTAATATATATCCACTAGTATATCTTTCTGGTTTAAATGAACACTATAAATTGGGCATGGATAGGACCAGATCATTGTTGATATTCCTCTTCATGTATTTGAATGTTCATTGTTGTGACTTACCCCAATGGAATCTCTTTTACGTGGAAGTCATGGCATGTAATAGTGTTGCTACTACTCAAAAGTTTTCAATGAACTTCCTCAAGTATCGAGTGACTCCAATGGAACTTCTGACCTCTTTCAATATGATGGGAATATGCCCTTGGTTGATGGCTACAATTTGCATGGATCCATGCTTAGCTCTCCTCCACCAATCATTCATCCAATATAAATCAAAATTCCTTTCAGAATTCACATTTCTTCAAATTGTCAATCAATTGATTCTTCTTAAAGGTCTATATTACCTGCATCACATGTACAATGTTCTCTTGCAAAGTATTACTAAATATTAGTATGTCATCTAGAGACACTATTAAAATTGAGTCAATAAAATGGTGTAGCACATCATTCATCAATCTCATGAAAGTTGTAGGCACATTACATAAAATGAAAGGCATCACTAACCACTCATACAAAACTTGTCTCATATTGAATGTCGTCTTCCACACGTATTCTATTTTGATTCTCAGTTGATGGTAACTTGATTTGAGGTCTAGCTTGATGAAGAACTTGGATTATTTTAAATAATCCAACAAGTCATCAATCCTTGACAGAGGATATCTATTCTAGATGGTGATTTTGTTTAGGGCATGGTAGTCAATGCACATTTTCCACCTATTGTCCTTCTTTGGCACCATGATGATGGGTAAACCACATGGTGATATACTAGGCCTGAAGACTATCTACTCCAACAACTATTTTAACTACTTCTTCACTTCAATTGATTCAATGATAGATTTATTTTACAACCCAATGTTTGGAAGTGGTGACTCCAGAAACAAGTGAATCTCATGCTCAACCTCTTGTTTCTTTGGTATCCCTTGATGTTTTTCGAAGACCTCCTTATGGGATTCAATTGGTTGTTGTAGCTACTAGCACTTATTTCCCCTACATCCTTCCAAGGATGACTTCATCTCCAACTCACTACCTTCTCCTTGTTTCTTTCCTTCTCTAAAAAATAACAATAAAAACTTATTTGTGCTACTAATGATTCTCCTAGCCTAATGATAGCTGATCAAAGAGAGTTTTGATTTGTCCTTATGTGCATTTATGGAATATCCCCTCCCATATTTGACAAGCATGCCTCGGTATACTCTCATCATGAAGATGGAAAATATTATGTACAAGTATATGATTAGGCTTCCCAAGATGATTCCACACATATCCAATGGAACTACATCTACTACCACTTCATCCATGAAGTTTCGTTACGAGCAAAATCACTCTATGGAATGGTGTAAGCCACAAAAGATGAAATGACTGCATAAATAAACTCTAATAGCAAATATGCTATATAAAAGAAAATGCTAACAACACAAGATAAAGATCCTACCTCGTTTGTACGTTCGATGAAGACAATCATTGGGCACTCGACTCAAAGCTTTATACCTGCAACTTGTCCTCAACAACTAAGATACACAAGCTTATGGTGATAATATATATTGTTAGCACATATAATAGCATAATCCATCAACATTCATAACAAATATGCCCATGGAATAACAATTCAAATATTTGCAAGATATTAATTGGACAAGAAAAGAGTATTTATATTAAAATATGATCAACAAAAGTGTATGAATGACAAAATTTTGTGTCGGCACATCTCAGAATCGAGAAACTAAGTCCCTTCCATCTGGGCCTCCACCACTTCAATCCTCCACCAAAGGAAATATCATATAAGAGAGACAATGAGGTTCTCTATCAAAGAAGGAAGAGGTTGGGGGCTGAACAATGTGTCTAGACTTTAAAGGACAAAGGGATGCAGACTCAATGTGAAGTGAATAATTTCTCTAGAGTAAATTTTCTCTCAAAAGTTGAATTCTTCACCCTTTCCATGGTTTGGATATGGCCCATTTATATCCTTAAAATGGAACTGAAAGGTTGATTCAGAAATTTTCCAGTATATGGAAGGTTAAGGATCATAGATCTCTTAACGTGACATGGAAACCCGACACATTTTTTAATTTTTATCACCAAACTCAATGTACGTGGGCTGTAGTGATTAAACCTATGTATATGCATGTTGTATAACTAATAGGGCATGTATATGTGGAAAAATATGATTTTTATCTCTAGGAAGTGAAAAAGGGGACTTCAAGTCTACATAGGGAAATGGAAAAAGGCCTTCTGAGTGGGATTTACAAGTTTTGGGCTCTCAAAGGAATGAGGTCTCAAGTGAGGATGCTCCAAATGATGGTGAACTTTTGGGATCCAGATACAGAGTCTTTCAACCTCGATGGGAAACCATTGAGAATTGAAGTCGAGGATATCTATTTCCTTACAGGATTGTCTCGTTGGGGTGAGGTGGTGAACCTCAAATCCTGTAGATCTGGGAATTCCATGAACATAGAGGACTACATTTCTACTCACTGTGTTGCAGGCATAGAAAAGGTAGGGAGCCAACTCCCCATTAGGGCGATCAACAACCTGAGTTTGAAGATCATCGTTCTCATGCTTACATGGATCATGGGGTTGACCTCGTTGCAACAGGCATCAAGGTGACTGATGTTCTATTATGTGGAGTGCTTACGATCCATATTTTATGATTGGTGTACCTCACTACTGGCTAACATGAAGAGCCATCTGACAGACTACAAACAAGGTAGGAAGACAAAATTTGGGTTCGCATCTATCTTGTGTAGTTTTTTATTTGAGTGGATTCTAAGATTGAGCTCTAGAGTCGAGATAGTTCCACATAGATTGTGTGATCCAGCCATGTCACGGTGGACCGAGGTGATGAGGTGGTTGTGAGGTGGTAGGGTGTCAACCCCCTACAATGATGAGTTCATCTTCTGGTGGCATCGGCAGGTGATAGCCCTGGATGACTAACCTTATACAAGGATCAACTACAGAGGAGATCCAGACATGCCATTGCCACCAGGATCCTCCTATGGTGATATATGTAAATATTTTTCTTTTTATATATTTCATTTTTTTTTGTTTTTCAAAGAGAATAAAAAACACAAATGTTTTTGGATGGTATCAAGTATTAAAAATTACTTTTTTTCACAGATGTGGGTCCACGATGACCAGAAGGATTCCCACGACATCGCTGGAGGAATCAGGAGGAGATGCAAATAGATTGATTCAAAATGTGTAGGGGAACCTATCTCATTTGATGCACAAGATTCCTATGGCTCGGGTAGAGGATCTTCCAGAGGCTATACAACGGTAGGTGGTGGGTGTGCCCCATGCGTGGGTGCGACTCTTCCAGTGTCTCACAAATATTGTAGTATGCTATCATGATATGCATCCAACGCCACATGTGTATATGTTGTGGTTATTGTATCGACCGACCATATATGTATTTTTAGGGTGCAAGCCCCATTTTTTACTATGACACCATATTTTTGGAGAGATAAAATATAAAAAAACATTGGTCTTCAAATTTACTTATATATTACAATGTGTACATTGATGGATGTGTTTGCTTTACATTATTTATATGACAAATGACAACTAAAACATAATTAGCATATGCATCAGATACATAATTAGAAATTATAAGCATGTGATTATAAGTAATAAAATCAAAATCTCATTCCAAAAGTCTTACCCGTAGGAATCTTCAGAGTAGAGTAGGGTATCGCACATGGTAATTGTCGTTTACCTGACATACTACTAACTGGGAGTCCAGGCGAACTTCTAAAGAATGAAAACCATGTGAAATGGAATCACGTAAAAGATCTATAACAACGCTATATTCAACCACATTATTCGTTGATGGCCCTAGACAAATTCCACCTGAAGACACCAGTTGACCCTTGGGTGAGTAAACGACCGAAGCGATAGAATCCAAGTTGTGTGTATGACGATTGGCACCATCTATGAATCCTAAGTAAATTGAAGACTTCGTTGACATTTCCCAACAAAGGGAAAACTCAATAAGCAAGCCGATGACACATGAAAATCTATATACATTAAGATACACTAATATACAAAGAGTTACGCCTAAGCTTGGGGCTCAAGCATAATATTTGTTCAAGTAGAGCCCATTTCTAGGCTCAACCAACATATTCCTTTCATAATCCTCCAATTCATAGGCTCATTTTTATAAGACATGTCACACGATATGAGGGTCGTGCCACATGGGGTTGAACTTTCCTACCCCCAGTGGTTCTTTGGATTGGTCATATAAGAGGACCAAGTCACCCTCAGCGTACTATCGAGGACAGATAGACCTATCATACTGGACCTTGACATGTCATTTATTCACTTTAATAGACATAGAAGCATCTCAATGTTGCTCATCTAGGCTCTCTAGGTGTACGAGGTGTTCTTCGAGATCAGAAGTGTCAAGTAGGAGCTTAACTACCAGTAAAAAGGAATGGATTTTTCATTCAATAGGAAGGATCGAATCCACTCCGTGTACTAACCAAAAAGGAGAAAAATCGATGGAAGTATTAATTAAGGTTTGGTATGATCAAAGAGCAGGGAAAAGCATGAGACATCAGTCAGATTTACTCTAGCTGACAATTTTTTGCAAAATGGTCTTGAGAGATTTTTCACAGCCTTTACTTTTCCATTTTCCTAGGGATAGTAAGGGGAATAATGACCATGTTTAAACCCTAGTTTCGATCCTAACTCTTTCATCATTTTTTTCTAAAAGTGACTGCCATGGTCAATGAAAATCTCCCTTGGGATTTCAAACTAGGATATAATTTTATTGAACATGAAAAGTTCTATAGTCTTACCATATAATTTTATTGTAGGCATGGTCTCTTCCCATTTAATAAATTAGTATATGACCACAATAATATGTTGATTCTCCCCAGCTGAAGTTGGGTTTCAGTCCACAAAATCCACCCCCCACTTGGTGAAGGGACCGACGGTGATGACAAGGTGAAGAGGGGATGGATGCAAGCACATATTCTAAGTGAACACCTGGAAAGGGTGACACTTCTTGACCGTTTCGACACAATCTTTAAAAATAAATGACTAAAAATAACCAGTACACAATATTTGTTTGGTTGTCGCAAGCCCGGATAGATGACCACCATAAGCCCCACTGTGACAGTCAATAAGAACCGACTCAACCTGTTTGTGAGTCAAGAAATGACATAATATATTATCTATGCCTTGACGATACAAAGTGTCACCGATGATAAGGTATTTTTTAGCTTGATATCATATACGTCATCGATTATCTCTCAAAAGATACTGAGAGAACTTCAAGGTTTGAACATAGATCAAAATGTCTCCATACCAAGGGTCCAAAGACAATATAAGGAAAATATGTTTATTCGTGAATGAATCGACATGAATGACATCCTCATCTAGTTGAGGGAAGTCTGATATTAACTTGGAAAAAACTAGTGATTTCTTGGATTTCGCCAAAGAAAAATTGAGGTCAAACTCTTGCAAAATGACAATCCATTTATTGTATTTTTCCCCTATGATATGCCTAGTAAGGATGTATTGAAATGGGTTGACATCATAAACTACGGTAGTTTTGTAAAGAAATATATACTGTCGTAATATTTGGACTACATGTACGAAAACCAAGGCTAGCTTCTCAACATGAGAGTACTTGAGTTCAGGGCCAACTAAGTTTTGACTAAGGTAGTAGATGATGTGCTCATGGAGCTCATCATCCTCTTGAACTAAAACCATACCAATCGTCCCTTCGTACATGGTGATATAAAGCAAGTAATCTCTGTTGTAGTCTGAAGGCTTCAATAGAGGTGTCGATACCAAGGATTTATTAAGAGCATCGAAGTATTCCTGGGCTCGCTCATTGCATATAAACGAAGTGTCCTTCTTCAAGAGATGCATGAAACCCTTATTAATATTGGCATAGTTTACTATAAACCAACGTAAGAAGTTAGCTTTCCCTTGTAAACCTTGAAGCTGACGAATGTTGCACGGGGGAGGACATTGAAGTATTTCCTCAACCTTCAAAGGATCCACCATGATCCTAGTCTCAAAAACTAAGAATACTAAAAGACAACCCGACCTAACACATAAGATGCACTTGTGAGGGTTTAAATGGATGCGATAATAATGGAATCTCTCAAAAAATAGTCGAAGTTGGGTAGATAGATCCACTCTCTTGTGAGAGTGAGTAGTGAGATCATTGAGGTAAGCTTCAACTTTATGTTTGAGATCGTGAAAAGTGAAGGTCATGGATCGTTGGAAGGTTTCTCTGGTTTTTTTAAGGTCGAAAGGCATTTTCTAGTGTGAGAAAGTACTCCAAGGACAAATAAATGTCGTCTTATGTTGATCCTCGGGTTTGATCTAAATTTTATTGTATCCTAAAAATCCATCCACAAAAGAAAAAACCTTGCTTATCGCACACTCATCGAGAATCTGATCAAATAAAGGTGTCGGGAAGTTTTCTTTAGGATAGGCCTTATTTAGGTCTTGAAAACCCATACACACATGGATGGTTCCTTGTTTCTTATTCACGAGAATGAGATTGGATACCCATTCAGTCAAGGGAACCAGGTAGATAAAACCTGCATTAAGAAGCTTCTCCACCTTTGCCTTAATAACAAGGGCCTTCCTAGGATTATTAGTTCTAATTCGTTGTTGAACAAGTTTAGCATCTGGGTAGGTTTTGATCTCATGTTCGACAATGTGAGGGTCAATTCATGGCATCTCTTCATATGACCGAGAAAATACATCACAAAATTATTTGAAGAGATCAGTGTAGATCTGAATTTCTTCAGGTGAACAATTTGCACTGATATATACATTTTCAATTTTACCAAGAATGCGAGAGATGATGATCGTGATGGTAGGACAAATACTCGCCATTTTTCCTTTGGCATAAATGTCGTGCATATCTAATGGAACCACAACATGACCAACTATCTCACTCAAGGTAGATCTAAATCGTCATGTTTGATCCTAACAAGCTCTGGGAGGAAGTAAGAGCGATGTTGCATATCATCCCATGGCCTATCAGAACCATTCATGGACTCTAATATTGCTTCATCCAAATGTAAAGTATCATCGAGGAAATCATGTAATAAAGATGATGAAGTGGCCCATATGGGACAGAGAACAAGATCCTCCTCGTCCTTCTACAAGGAGACGAGATCTAGGTCAGTAGTAGAGTCGAGAATAGCCTGATATGCTATCTTTTCTGCCGATAGTGGAATTTCCATTCCAATATGTGAATGACCTTCACAAGACATGGTGAGGGAAGGTAGGGTCCAAGGATTGTTAAAATACGAAGTGCGGAAAGGAACATACCTCATTGATGAAGAAAACCTATTGGAAATGACATAAATGTGATGAATTGGTGCCACGAAATCAAAGGTACCCATAAGGGAGGAATACATTCCGACACCAATATCCTCAGTTGTCGGTTGAGAATTGTCAATCATGGGGATCAAAGGTCCAATTGATGCATTGGGACTAGCATGCACATAGGATAATTGATGAATCGTCACAATTTTCCCTTCGTGAGGAAAACATAGAGTACAGAAAATGGATGAAACGACTGTAGTCATAGCATAATTCTAGTTATGCCCTAGTAATAAGTTATAGTCAAGGGGTGCATCAACCACCTCGACATCCACCTCCACTGTCTTTCCACCTAAATAGAATGGAAAGGTAGGAAGAATATTGTGGGGATGTAAATAATGACCATCAAATGTAGTCAACATAGTTGGATATTGAGAGAGGGTTGGAGATCCAATGTCTTTCCAACAAGTTAGGGACATCACGCATGTTGCAGTGCCTTCATCAATAACAATACATTTGATGGTATACTTTGAGTAATCCACCTAGATTTGAAAGGATACATGGTAAGGAAAGGGAGGCTTCACATCCATGATGTTAAACTTGATAACCTTGGAGCCACATGGGTCTAGAGCTCCTAATGCAGATAACAAGGAATTCATCTATGAAGGACACGTCTGGAGTACCTCCAAAGCTAAAATCACACAAGGGGTTTGACCCAAATCTTCGAAAATAGAGTATTTCTGGGAAACTCTAGCATTAGGGTTGTGGGTAGAGTGTTTGAGTACTCCTTTCAGAATATGAGGTGGAGGCTCTGGATTTTTGATCTGCAAAGGACTTTCCAGAGGAGGGGGAGAATCTAGACCTGGAACAGACTGTGAAGAACTGTAATCACACCACTGAGTGGCTACATTAATCTGAGATTTGATGGTCACCTTCATGCGTCAGGGGGTTTTGATTCCCACTCACCACATTTATGGCATTAGAGGAGCTCGAGGACATGTGTTGACTATGTGGAAAAGGATTAGTCAACACAGTGAGCGGTTGAGATAAGAGCCTCCTAGATTCCTCGAGTTTGGGGTACAAGTGGGTAAGGTGATCATCAGTACAAAAATTGCAAGGAAACTTCACCTTATGGTTCTCTTTCTTTCCCTCACCAACATTATTGTTTGATTGATCATTGTTAACATTGTCCTTGGGTTTATTATTATTATCATTCCTCCCACCCTTACGATTGTTACCACATCCTTTCCTTTTATTCCCTCCTGGTTGTTGGTTACCATTCGGGTTGGTTGACAACTATACAGAATGCACGTCCATTGACTGAGTGGGAGTGGAGGACTTAGATAAATCTTGTCCTCCTACGGACTAGCTTAGAGACAACTCTTTCATATGTTTCGTCACCAAGTCTGTAGAATTAACATTTTCGGATCCTATAATGCCATCGGAATGAGGCCCATGATTTTTTCTAGGGTTGTGGTTTGACCTCGATGCGTAAGGAAGAATTTCGTATAACATCTCATATTGAGAATATATGAGATCTAATTGTTGGGATTTAAAAATAGCTTCCTCTTTAGATGTTACCCCGGATGCAGAAACATCCTTCGAAATATAAGGAAATAAATACTTAAGAAACCATTCCAATAGGAACTATGGAGGAATGTAGGCTTTGATCAACCTCTTTAATCTATGCCACTCTTGGATTTGATCTGAGATATGGGTGGATTTGTCCTGGTGGAGGGACAAAATAAGTTTTATGTCGGCATAGTAATGAACTGGAAACTGGAAGTGGTTGAGAAAGACTAGAACCATCTGATTAAAATTCCCGTATGTTCCCTCTAGTAGCTCTATGTACCATTTCACTGAAACCCCCATGAGGGTGCATTGAAACAATATTAAATGAATATAATCGTCATTAATGGAATTGGAAGAGCACCAAAGATGAAAAGTAGTGGTGTGATCACCAGGATCCTCACTAGTCTTGCCCTCAAATTTTGGAATATCTGAACGAATCTTGGTGGGGACGGGGGACCATGATGGACCATGATGCACAGGGTCATTCATTAATCTTGACAAGTCTGAAAAATTAAGCATGGCTAGAAAAGGGAGATGGGGTTGCGACATCTGGTCCCAAGCTTCTAGGAAAGATTGATGATGGGGAATCACAACCCATTCATGGTTCTGGTATGCACCATGGCCCTGTCCGAGATTGTAAAACCCCCCTCCAAACTAATTCATAAAGGGTTGGTTGGGAACCATTCTAGTAGGAATGTTATAATGAGAGTTGTAAATATTTCCCCCAACCAGAGTATCTCTAGGTTGGGGGTTTCCCAAAGTATGAAACTGACCTCCCCCAGGTGAAAATATGGAGGATAGAGGTGGATTCTTCATGCCAAACATGTTGGTAGGATCAGTGTGGAGGATTTATGTGTAAAGGATGGAACATAGGAAGTATCTTGCCTGCTCGGTTGATTACTTCATCCAGGAGCATTAAGACTAGGATTAGACCCATGATTAAAAGGAGGTTGGATTCCAACCATAGGAGTTGTTTAGGGAATATGACCTCCACTAAATAGGAGTGGAATATGTGGAGGAGCCATGCCCCCAAGTCCAATACTAGGATTTGTGTTATTCACTGGAATGGAAGATGAAAGTTGCGATGTCATATTTGGAATACCAAAAGAGAAAGGGTTAGAGATCGAAGGAATAGACTGATTATTGTACCTATTTGTACCAAAAATAGACCCAAAAGGGTTTGTCACTATAGGTCGAGTAGCAACCCGAGGTTGGACAAGAGTGATGACGGGACCCTCCAAAACTACAACCATAGTGGTTGAAGGTGTAGAAGGATTTCCATTAACTACGGTAGGTATGGGAGTTGAAGGAATCCCAATTTCTTTCTGAATCGACTCAGTACTCATACTTGTAGGATCACAAGTCTGGTAAGTGGAGGTTTGTGTACCATGTTTGATAACTTTGAGCCTTTTAGAAGGAAAAGAATCAAAATGCAGTGGTAATTTCAACAAACGGTGAGACCTGCAAGGAAGCAGGTCTGGATCCATGATGACTCAAGACTCGAGATATAAAAACAAATCCTAAGGCCAACTAACAATCAAAGAGCAAACCAAAATAAACAAAAAGGAAAATATGTACACAAACAAGATATAATGGTTGAAAGGGGCCTCCCTCACTAGAGTAGGTATGCCTTTCCCAAGAGGGGCCTCAGACTCCCTTCCAAATATCGAAGGTATTAGAATTAGTTATAAGATCCCTCATGGGGTTAACACCGTAGTTGGTCAGATCCCCTGGGAGAGGTAATCCTCGATAAAGGTTGTGTGTTTTTCGACCCTTATCTGACTCAAGCTACCTGTAGAGTAACCCGTGCAAGCAACCTATGTGTCTACCTATGTCAAGCAACTAAAGCCACCATGATACAAACAATGCACAAGAGAACAGTCATAAGTCAGGTCCACCATATGGGCAGGGTAACAAAGCCCAAAATCTTGAAAGCACCGCCTCTCATAGAGGTAAAGGTACTAGCAAGACCCCTGGATACAAATAAATCCCCAGAAATATCTCTGACACTAAGAAGGTATTAGAGGGATATATCTGCAACGAACTTCACGTGACCTTGTGCTTAACTCTGGCCTGAGCGGCGGAGCCTCCTGACATCACCATTATACAATGGATTTCACCACTCCCTTAGTTAGACACATATGTTTAGTTTAATATCCTTGGATAAGTTTACTCACAAAATCCTATTCCAAGTCTCTATATCTTAAGCTAGTTTTTGTACCCTGAAAAATAAAATCATTTCTAATCAATTTTAAATTAATTAGCATTACTTTTAATGGCTTTGTTTACTCAAAAGATGTGGTCATGAAACTGATGATGTTATGACTCAACAAATAAAAGAAATGAATATGAACATAAAGCTAATTCCTAAACTTCAATTACCAAAATATGATAAGCTTTCCAAAATGCAACTTTCAAATCAACTCTGCAATTTCAATAAGATGTAATATTTCTATACATGCACCAAGATCAATAATAAACAACCCAAAAGAGCAAATGTCAGAATGCAAAATGTATATTTTTTTATTTTCAATATAAAGAAATGAAAATGCAAGGACTGAACAACAACTTGATATATAGACCCTACTGTAAGCAAAAATATACCAACCAAGTAGGATACCAAGAAGAAAACACTGATCCCAAGATGCAAGGACAACCAATGAAAAAGATGATGAGAAAAAAAAATCGCCCGAAAATTCAACCAAAGCAATATTTCCTATCACTCTGCAGGCACTAAACAGTTATGATAGAGACCCAAGAAGACTCAACAACTATCAAAACTCACCCAACAAACACCAAACTCAAAAATCAAGCAAAAAATATTAATGTACGCAACTATTTAGGCAAAAACCACATATGTACGCACCCTATAGAATGAGAACTCGTGTATGTACACATCTGTGAAAGGAAAAACTGTGTATATGTATTAAAACACTGCCAGGTTAAGGATAAGGCTAATAAAATCATATTCAAAATTAAAATAGGTTGTCAAGCAATTAGACAACAAGGAAACTCAAGCTAATCGAGAACAATCAAAGGAGAAAAACACTCCAAACCCCAAAAATAATATTCAATCCCTGGTATGGTCGCCAATTATGTTACGAAGAAAATCGCTCTATGGCATGGGGTAAACGACAACAGAATAAATGACTACAAAAATCAACTCTAATATCAAGTATTCTATATAAATGGAAATGCTAACGAGACAACATAAAGAGCCTACCTTGTCTAGATGTTCGATGAAGACCACCGTTGAGCACTCGACTCAAAGTTTTATACCTACAACTTGTCCTCAACAACCGAGATATGCAATCATATGGTGATAATATATATTGTTAGCACATATAATAACATAATCCATCAACATTCATAACAAATATTCCCATGGAATAATAATTCGAATATTTTCAAGATATTAATTGGATGAGAAAAGAGTATTTCTATTAAAATATGATCAACATAAGTGTACGAATGACAAACTTCTGTGTCGACACATCTCGGAACTGAAAAACTAATTCCCTTCCAGTTGGGCCTCCACCACTTCAATCCTCCACCAAAGGCAAGCTCATATAACATAGACAATGAGGTTCTCTATCAAAGAGGCAAGAGCTTGGGGGCTGAACAATGTGTCCAAAATTTAAAGGACAAAGGGATGAAAACTCAATATGAAGTGAATTATTTATCTAGAGTAACTTTTCTCTCAAAAGTTGAATTATTCTCCCTTTCCACAGTTTGGATATGGCCCATTTATAGCCTTCAAATGGAACTGAAGGTCCTAGTTGGAATGTTTCTAGTATATGGAACGTCAAGGATCATGGATCTCGTGATGTGGCATGGAAACCCGACACAATTTTTAATTTTTATCACCAAATGTGATGTATGTTGGATGTAGCAGTGCAACCTACGTATACACATGTTGTATAACTGATAGGGCGCGTAAAAGTGGAAAAAATGTGATTTTTATCTCTAGGAAGTGCAAAAGGGGACTTCAAGTCTGCATAGGGAAATGGAAAAGGCCTTATGAGCAAGTTGCATGGGGTGAGTCAAATCTTTCTATAACAAGTTTTGGTTGATGGTAAATTTGTATCTACATTGTTTTTCCACTTTCAATTCTACATCTTGTCTTACCCAACCCAAGGGGTATGGTTGTGGATGGTCATGAGTGTCTATTCCAAGCTTCTCAACCAACATTACAAAGATCAGATTGGATTATGAACCAGGATAAAAGCAAGCAATCTACCTTGCTCTATTTCATGTGGATCTCAATGTAGAACAACTATGTCATTTCCTTCTCTTCTTTGTGATTGCAACCAACTAGTGCTACCTTCTTTTGAGGAGTAGTGCATCTGATATTTCCTTCCAAGTCTAAGGTACTATCCACCCTATACTCAACATCTATAGACATCAAAGCCTTCTTCTTATTCTTATTCTTCATCTTCTTCTTCTTCTTCTTCTTCTTTAAAGACCTAGAAATAATTCTCGTTGGCCCTCTACTTCTCTAAGGACCTAGAAATAATTCCTGTCCACTTCTCTTGTAGTCACTATGAGTGTTTACCATACAAGTCTCACCAAGTATATTCAAACTCAAGCCATGATACCATCTGATCCATAAACAATAGGCGTATAACCAATTCATCTCCCAACATGGAATCTCGAGGAAATTATAATCACTTTCAATTCCTGCAAATTATTTCAACGACGTAAATGCAAAGTATATTGTAAATTTATGATGGTAGAATATGCTCAAATTTCTCTTCTATGTAATGTTCATACATAAACAAACTTAGTTCAACCAAACTTCACTTTCTTTTATTCCCTCATGCTTCAAATTAAATTTTCCATATGAGGAAATACTTATTGATGTTTATATATCATTTGTATCCACTTTAAACTCCACTCATTGCAACATATATGAGATAAAAATCATGTGAAGCATAGGAGGAATAACCACTACTTAAACATGTGAGATGACCACTACTTAAATCATGTGAAATCGATGCATGAAAATGTGAGAATGAGACAACCCACTCCATGCCAAAATAGACACGAGTAAAAAAAATACATTTCACACAACTTACATATGGGAGGAAGGAGAAATTAAGTAAGTTATCAATTAATGTATTGATGCATGACACAGTTCTCCAACCAACAACTGTCCAAGGAGCTCTCGTAAGTGAATGACTAGGTACACAACCTCTTGATTATGGACACGAGCTACCATGAAACAAGTTTTTCAACCCTAGGGAGTAGGAGGTAGCCTTCCAATGTGTGTATGGCCTATATGATAAATGTACAGATCCATGCTACACTTAGCAAGTCGTATAGCCCAATAGGGAAGCCAATATGACCTATGGGAAATCATTGGTAAGAAAGAAATTTGTGTTGTCTTCTCTCATCAATCAAATGGCTTGAAAAAATAGAATTAACGATATGGATTGGATCATTATATTATTTTTCATATATCTCATTACTTTCTGGGTGGAAAAATTGGAGGAATTAACTTGCAGGGCCATTTTAGCAGTTGGTCCAAATTTGGAAATTGGGTCCAAAAAACCATCTAAAATCTTCTGGAGCCATTTTTAGGCATCAAACGACACTTTTTTATTATCCAAACCTTAATATGGAGAAAAATTATATATTATATACATTGATACCTTTCCAACGATGCAAGAATCACCTCAATCAGAGTTCGTATGCGACATTTATGCATTCTGCAACTTGACCTACCATATTGATAACCATGGTGTGAGTCGATGCCACATCAATGCCCATTACTTAAACATGTGGGGCTATCCATGTAGTGGATTTTCTAGAACACTCTAGAAGGTCAAAACCTTATCACTAATTGAGGGTTAAGGAAGTCAATACCCTAACCCTAGATGGTCATCGGGCTATGTTAAATATCGAGCAGCAAGGAAGAGAAGGGGTTCAATTCTATATTATTGTATTTTGTTCCATAACATAGTAGAACAACTGGAAATGGGAAATTAGAGAGAATAAAAGTGGGGGTTAATGTTCTGTAGTATCCTAAAAGGCCATAGGACTCAGGTAACTACATGGAGAGTGTCTTCTCCTTTTTGTGCTAGCATGTGTGGGATTCCAATGCATCTATGTAGTTTATTTTGGGACTTCTTTAATAATTGGAGTAGCATGGATGTCCGAGAAGGATGTGGACCATTGATCTTCACTCTCTTGTTGAGGGTTAGACTCGATGTGGAGAGGGGCCATGGAAGTGGAAATGGTGTTCTTCTTTTGCTTGAGGGCCTTCTTGTCTTTGGGTATATTGACTATCTGGGTCATGCTATGGTCATGTTGATGGGTCTGAATTCGCCTGACAACAACAAGGGGAACTCCCTAGTACACAATCCCAACTAGACTATAAATTGTTTGTATTAGGAGACCCATCCATAATTTGGCTTGACTGCCATTATTATTTTGGGGTTTTTGGGTCGGTTACGGTCCAATTTATTGATGAGGATGAATGCAATGAAAATATGTAGATGAATACTATGTATTGAAAGAAAACTAATCTATCTCTAATTCATCATAGCGTATCCTAGCTAGGAGCATACTAATGTAACCAACAAGTTGTGGATGATACCAAATTATACACAAAACTTCCTCATAGGTAGTTGAAATAGAAGGGTAGAACTAGAAACAAGTGCATATATATATATATATATATATATATATATATATAACCAGAAGAGTCTAAATTATATCAATGCATACATTAACAACTCAACAATCTCAGAACTTAAAGATATGTGAGAGAATACTTAAAACTGTAGAATAACATAGAGTGTATAAGATTAATCCATAGGAAAAAAAGCATTCTTGTAATCCATGTGAATAGCAAACATCTCCACTCGAAATAATTCACAGCAAAGATAGTTTCACACACAAGTGTTCCTTCTTCAAAAAACTGACCCGAAGGGATTTTTAATATTCATCAACAAAGTATAAGTTCTTGAATTAGTTATTGGGTCTATACCTTTCTTGAAAAGACAAAAAGTCCACTACAAAATGGGTCTCTACTCTTTCTTATACAATTCTTGGTAACAACTAAGTGACTCTTTGCTTTCCTCTTGAATAGGTTGTTACAAAATGGTTCCACTAGCATATTTGGCCCATTTTGTGACGGTTGTTTCGACGCTTATGCGACATTATGTCATTGATATGGTGATGAATTTGGAGTCTTTGAAACGTCGGTTTAGGTGACGTGGAATTTGTGACAAACTTGATCAAACGTCGCATAAGCGACGATATAGGAAAACAATCTTAAACCAACTTTTCGTCTAAATTGCGACAACAACTTTTATAGTTAAACCGACACATCATTAGAAGTTGTCATCGCCTATTCGATGAAAACTTTTTGTTGTTTATGTAGCTAAACCAACGCATCAATAGAAGTTGTCGTCGCCTATTCGACGACAACTTTTTGGTGTTTATGTATTTAAACCGACGCATCAAAAGAATTTGTCGTCGCCTATTCGACGACAACTATTCGATGTTTATATAGCAAAACCGTCGCATCAAAAGAAGTTGTCATTGCCTATTCGACGACAAATTTTCGATGTTTATATAGCAAAACCGTCGCATCGATAAAAGTTGTCGTCGCCTATTCGACGACAAATTTTCGATGTTTATATAGCAAAACTGTCGCATCGATAAAAGTTGTCATCGGATATGCGACGACCAAAATTTATTTAGAAAAAAAAAAATAAAAAAATTTGGGCATCAATTTTGATATTAATATTAAATCCCAAATGGTATTGCATGAGCCCCATATTGATTTCACAAAGCCTTGGGACTTATTTGATGGAACTTATCAAGGCTCTCCAAAAATGTGTGGGGATGGAGTCATACTCTTTTTAGATCATTACCACTTCTTCTCCTTAAAATATGGAGCAGGACTGTGAGCAAATAACATGGTTGAATTCTACACCCTCTAGATGTTGATGAAAGTGGCACTTGAAAAAAATATTAGGTGTTTGCAAGTTCTTGGAGATTTTAAGTTGTTGATGGATTGGGATAATGGAAAATTTAATATTACATATTTGGTCTTGGAGCCAATCATGGCACTATACTTGGAGAAAAAATCTATGTTCAAGGAGGCCAAAAATCTACATGGATTTTAATAAAAAATAGGATATGTTGTCAAAATAAGACATCATGCTACAAGGCTCCTTGTGGGAATGTGAATACAAGGACAATGCTCTACTAGAAGCTAATCAATTGTCTATGTTTTTATGTTTGGTTGATAGGTCTTGGGGTAGATATAGAATTATGTTTTCTTGGAGGTTAAAGAYGATTCTAGTTATGTTAGGTTTTGTCTAGATTGATTTTGTATGTCTATGTACGAATCATATATGGATCTCTTTTGGAAGATGAAATGTATAGGTCTAGGTTAGTATCAAGGAAGATGAATTGAGCCAAAAGGCTAGCTTATGTGTATTTTTATTTCCTACTGAGATATCAAATACAATGAGTTTTTCTTATATATATATATATACCCATTGTTTCAAGATGAAACTAGGGAAATTGAATTTCCATTTGTTCAATTGTAAACCATTTTTCCTAATATGGACACTGCTTGGCCCTACTCTAAAGAAAGGTATAGCATTATGTCAAATAGACTTGATCTATTGGTTAATAATTTTATCAATAAATGATGACACCATATGGTCTGAGTCCACATTTGTTGGTCCTAAAACCTTTGGTTCTACTTTGAGCATGTGTGGATAGTATGTCTTTGGAATATCAACATAAAATACTATATGCATACCAAAAAAGGGTGTAAGGTTGAACTAGAAGGAACTATTTCATACTACCATCAATCTAAGGGTGGAAATTTGTGGAAGACATTAGTCCTTGTGTCAATCATAGTCCACTAGGCATACCAAAAATGGATAATAAGCATAGATTCATGGGTTAAAACTATAGAGGAGGGAAATCCCAAATTATACAAACAAAAATGAAGAAAAATAAGCAACATCAAAGGTTGCAGTATCCTTCTTACAAGGAACC
>ML784362.1:333120-349615 GCA_009831015.1 Picea engelmannii
AGACATCAATGCTTCACTTCTGTATTGGTATATTGTTTCTCCTATTTGGTATGGGTGAACCAATGCTCCTATACGGTGTAGGTGCATCGATGCTCTTCTTTAGGTATGGGTGCACTAGTGCTCCTAATACACCAAATCACTGAGAAATAATGTCCCTAATGCTTGAGACTAAGAAATAAAGAAATTATATTGATTTCCACAATATACCAGCAGCACCAAGAAAAGATACACAAAATTAAGTAAGAACTACACCTTATAGTTTCGTGCTTTTCATTGATTTGGTCACATGTAATTAAGCTTTCTCAAAATGCGACCCAGATTATTAATCGAATACTAGTTCTTTTCTAAATACAGTTTCAATTCCCAATGATCATATTTCCCCCTTCCCACCTATAAATAGGAATACATAACACTGGAATTTCTATGGACCACCCCCCCTCCAAATTCTTCCTTACTACCATCTTAATATGTCAGTGCAATATTTTCCACGGAACAGATAGTGGGACTGATTTGAAAATAGTGGTCTGACTTGTTATGCTATGCAAGCACCCTCTACTTCATTAAATAAACTTTACAGGACCTTGCTCCATGTGTTAAAATATGCAAGATAAATTATGTGTTAAGTTCATGCTTCTTTTAAATGGTTATGTGTGAGGTCTTTGCAAGATTAAATATGTTGTTTTCATAAATACATCAGCAAAAATAACTTGCAACAAATAATAACCAGCAAACACTCACAACAAGAACAACATGATAAAGGAGTTCACCTCTCTCCGGGCTACATCTCCTTGAGCCTCCTTCAATGGACTTGGCTCTCTAGGATTAATTTGTCAAAGGTTATTTTAAAAGATACTGCTCAACTCCAATGGAAATTTTGGCTGTACCATTGGGTTCAAAATACATAAAAACCCCAAAAATGACTAATAAAACTCTGAAAACGGATCATGGCTCATCCGGTTATGACCTCTTCTACATGTGGCCTGAAGCTTCCCTGAGATTCTTTGTGGAAAAAGCACCTGTAAAATTCCTCAAATGGATCTGAAACCTATCCTAAAGTGTTCAGAGAATAATAATTAGCCAAAAATGAATATTCAATCACAAAAAACAAACATAGGCTCATTTGAGCATGACCTCAAACAATGAGGGCTTCAAGCTCCCTAGAGCTTCCTGAAACTTCAATGGTTAAAAACCTTCAAAATAAGTCTTCAAATGGATTTGGAAACAGTGCCAATGGATTTAGAACATCCAAAAACCCCTAGCTAAGCTTTTACAACATCTCATTTGGCCAAAAAATGAAGAAGATAGGCCTCCTGCCATTCTCTTCCTTCAAGCTTGTTGTCTCTGGTTCGCCAAAACGCACCTATGTGTGCTCAACCAAGAACACGCTCAAAAACTCGTGCTAAAACCTAGCACACACGCATAACCAAAAAACCGTTCAAACTATAGGACAGTTAGGGTGCGCCCAACCCCTAACCGCCAAGGCCATGGTCATGTGGTCTTCCATACGACCTCGCGCTATCGAAAAAGGGGGCTAAGTTTCAAAATGAATGTGGTTGTGACAAGTGGCGGCATACGGTGGTATAACCATTTAAAAAAAAACTAATTCCCGTATGCACTCCGTATGTGGTCATATGTCAAAACATATAAAATCGGGGGCTAGGGTGAAGCCCCAGCCCGACCCCCGCGCCAAACCACACTTTAATCAAATTCAAATATATTTAATCCCACATATATTATAAGAACTAATGTGTGGCACGCCGGTTGGGCGGCCTTTGCCAAATATTTGCATGGTGGGAGGAGGTCTGGGGTTCGAACCCCACAGACTCCATAACATTTTAAACAAACAACCAATTACAACGGTTCCACGTGGCAACCCATGACTGGGTCACGTGGCACCACACCATTTGCCCATTAAATGCCACATGTCGCATCATCACTCGTCCACATCTACCAATCCAAAATTGCCACATCAGCATATGCCAACTCAACATATGGACATGCCACATCAGCGTACGACCTCTGCCACATCAACATCCGTACAGACTGTACGGACTGCACAGTCAGCACTCATTTTGTTTTACCTATTTGGCGATTCGAACAGATCGCGATATATCTCTCATCCGATGTCCGTTTGAACCCAAACGAGTTGCGTTGGGTTCGTGACGATGAGAGATACGCACCTATTCGATTTGAGGCAATTCAAAGAACTTTGATTTTTTAGCTAAATTTTGACCCCTAGTCGAGATTCTGATCACGCCTGTTATCAACATTTCTTGTCTTGGGCACAAGGGTGTTCAAGTCGGCAAATTGCATGAGAAGTGCCTGAGCGCAATGCGGAAAAATCTCATTTCAATCTTCCAAGCCAGTAAGCGTGCAATATTATATTGTCGACGGTCCAGATCCATCCATGAGAGCAGATCGACGGTTGGCGGGAAATCGTGGTTAGCGAAGTTGCGTCGAGATTAGCGCGATGGGTAGCACCCATATTTCATGTGGGAAAAGATAGCATCCATCCATCCAAAAGATGCGTGGCGCGATATCTAGTCGCATCAACTTTTCGGCAATCGCGAGTTCAAAGGGTGAGGGTTCTATGTCGTTCCACATCTCGAAACCCCGAACCCCGAAGCACCAACAATGCCCAAATTCGGGCCCGCAGTATCATGAAGCAATATCAGCCTTCCATCCATGGGAGACACCTGGCGCGCGATTAATCCATCTCGGTGTTTTTCTCATCGTGATTGCGATAAGCGAGGATTAGCCCCTTCCTATTCACGGACGTCGAAAGCACCTTTGAGAGTAAGCGCAGGGTCACAGCCCGTGATCACCAGAAAATAAAAGAGTTGTGCGAGAAGGGCCAAAGGTGTCGGGTTTCAGTCACAGAGAGGCCCATCGCGATCTCCAGGTGCCATTTGATACGACCTCAGGCCTGGTTTTCGCTTGGAGTAAATGAAGGCGAGAAGGGGTGGTTGAAACCTCTCCTCATGCATTAAGTGTGAGGTATGGAGAGTCTGGGAAGCGGTCTGCTTGAGAGGGTCCTGTGTACCAATTTTTCCATAAGAGCCATGCTGAGTCCTCGACTGATCAGAAGAGGTCTGCACACGCTAACCCGACTCTTTATGGCTCAGCTACTCCCCTTACAGGAGCCATACGTAGTTAAGGTGGCGTCTGACAAAGAACATCTGTCCGAATTCGGCTGAAGAGACATGAAGCCTTGGATGACTGAGCACGCCGTTGTTAGGCAATTTTTTTTGAGTATATAGACTCAGTCTTTGTATTTTGTAATCTATCGATGGTAGAGCAAATCTCTCGACTGTAAAGTTTTAATAGACATTCTAGCTTTTTGGTTATGCATCTGTATGTGAGATTTCTTTTTTTATGACAGATAGTCTTTCTTATTCCATCTAATTTTCACCTCATGCTGAGAGAGTTCGTGATCGACTGATTCATGCAAATCATTGCAATTATGTTATGATAAAGGATTTATTGTCGCATTGTTGCATTCTCCTGTGTTCTGCATTTGAATGTAAGAAGATCTTGCGTTTAGATGTTTTCTCCTACAGTCTGTTAGAAACCTAATGTTTACGACAGACCTTTGCAGTTCTCTCATACAAGTCTTCCCCCTACTCACCTTTACTACAACTCACTGTCTGAAGTTTATCTAAGACCTCACTTGTCCATGCATGCCTGGACTAGTTTCAGAATTGAAACAAGATTGTTTTGAGTTAACTTCCATTCGATCACCCCTTTATAAACAAATCGTGACATAAACTGATGGGCATCGGGCTCTGCTCCTGCTGCAATCCAAGAGTGAGTTCTGATCCTAACATTTTTGGCATCGTTTCCGGGGAGGAAGTTGAAAATTTTCCCCAGGATTGAACGACATTGAGCCTCTGATTCTGAAGGTGCATCAGGTATCAGAGCCTTTAAAGATTGCTACTATGCACCTGGCAACTCCATTGTGACGACTCCACTGTGGTGAACCTACTCTATTAACTGTGGCTTTCAGAGGCAGGCACACGCGGTCTCATACACAACTGCCTCTAGCTACACCTGAAACTGATCCAGAGGTGGTTCTCAGAAAAGGAAAGGCCTCTAAAGAAGAAGCTTCCACTGCCGAACCAGGTAATCCACCATCTCCTTCTGTAGGAACTCCATTTTCTCCTCCTCAGTTTCTTAACAAACCTCGTTCTGAGGTTTCTCGTTCCCTGAATTTTGGGAGTGTTCCTGCTGAGCTTTCCCCTCGTGGTCTGGGATTGGAGGGAGAAACCCTTATCACTCCCCTTTCCTCTGAAGCTGTACTTTGGCATAGACCCAGAACCGCTGAAGATTTCCCCACTCCTCCTCTTGTTACTGTTACCACTCCTGCACTAAGAGGAGCATCTGCTAACTTAATCCTGTTAGCCTTCTCCTTAAATCCCCTTCTGCTTCCCATTCCACTTCGAGACCCATTCCCAGTAGCCCCTTCATGAACTCCTTCTCCTCCAAGTTCTCCTCCACCTAATATTCCTATGGCTGGTGCTAATCCCCCTCTAAATAGAATGGACGCCATAGTCACTGCCAGGTACGCTCCCTTAATCCTACCCCATCCTATGAATCCCCTCCCTACTGGAGATTACTTGAAGTATATGCCCAAGTTCACTGGGGAAGGAGACATAACTGCGGAAGAGCACCTGGCTACTTTCTACAGTTATGCGGCCAACCTGAGCATTGAAAATGAAGATGTCTAGATGAGAGTCTTTGTCCAGAGCCTGGATGGTGAGGTGAGAAAATGGTTTAGAGGATTGGCCCCCGGATCTATTGCTGGGATCGAAGCTCTGGATAGTGATTTCCTGAGGCAGTGGGGGGATAGGAAGGATTTCATGTATTACATGACAGAGTTTGGGTCTCTAAGGAAGATGGAAGGAGAGTCTGTCTCTGACTTCTCCAAAAGATTCAATAAAATGTATAATAAAATTCCTGCCGAAGTAAAACCCTCAGAAGTTGCGACCAAGATTTCTTATGCTAGAGCCTTTGGCCTCGACTTCTGTCTTTTATTGAGAGAAAGAAGAGGCACCTCCTTAGCTCAAATGCAAGATGCAGCCATAGAGGTGGAATCTAATGTATTAGCAGCTGATAGACTGAGGAACAAAGCCGACAAAGACAGAATAAAGGGAAGATCTGAAGCCTCAACTTCTGGCCCATCATTGCCCTACCCTCATGTGGATGAACTGACCAAGATGGTGAAGTCTCTGTCTATGGATATGGAGAGAATGAAGGTGGAGGGGAGGAAAGCATACAAGGGCCCTTAGAACGTCGAGAACAAAGGAGGTTTCAGGAAGCCAAACAATATTACCTCCCCAACTGTGCAAAGAGAGAGGGGAAGAGACAGAGAAGACCAAAAGATTCAGGCCCCTTTCCAAAACAATTTTGTGGCCAAGGGAGAAGAAGGGGAAACATATGAGCTTGATCTTGAAATCCATTGCTTCGGGTATGCTCCTCCTTTTCCTCATCTCACTCAATCAGCATACGAGGAGTCTCTCATGGACAATCAACTAAATGAACTGAGCAAGGGGGACAAGACTAGTGGCAGCCAAGGCAGGTATGACCTGAGGTCTAAGAAAAAGACAGTAGCACTGGAAGTTCCTGAGCATTCCACTATAAAAGAGAGACCTGCTAATGAATTAGCGGAAATTCATAGAGGTAAGCAGACCCGACCCCTTTCTCCCATAGTTCAGGATCATGTTCCCGAAATAAGAGAAATCCCGAAGCTTACATCTTCTTTTAATTTCGAGCATGAAATTCAAAAGATTAGAATCCCTGTGCCCCTAACCAAATTGATTAAACATGAAGGGTTCAAGAAACGCTTCTCCAAGATTTTACATTCTGAGGTCTCATGCCTTCCCACAGACTGCATCAACTTGCAAGATGAAAAGCCTGCAGTTATCCTAGGTCCTATGGTAGAAGACAGAAATGCCTCATCCCCTCCCTTCTACACTTCCTTGAACATACATGACAAAGTACTGCACAACTGCTTGATGGATTCGGGGGCTTCTCACAACCTTAGGCCCAAAACTGTCATGGAATAATTAGGGCTAGAAGTCACCCGAGCTTATCATGACCTCTATTCCTTTGACTCCAGGAAAGTTCAATGCCTCGGGGTTATCAAAGACCTGGTCGTGACCTTGTTTCAGTTGCCCATGAAAAGTGTGGTCATGGATATTATAGTGGCTGATGTCCCCCCCAAGTTCGGTATGTTGTTGTCAAGATCTTGGATAAAAAGAATGAGGGGAACTTTGCAGATGGACCTCACATATGCTACTATCCCAGTATTTGGAGGAGAACATAGGAGGCTATACAGGGAAGCCCAATTGGCCTACATAATCAGTGATGAAGCCAATCCCACCAACCATCCTATTTTTTCCTTGGACACTGATTTAGGTTCCAGTTTATTATAGCTCACTAATGCACCCAAGTCTCCTCTTAAACTTAGAAAGTAGTCCACCACTCCTCGTGGATTTCCTCTCTCCATTACCCCTGTCTAGAAAATGTTTTTTGATGGATCCTGTTCCAAGGAAGGCGCTGGTGCTGGGGTGTTTTTTGTGTCACCTTCTCAGGAGACCATATCTCTGTCATACAAACTAGAATTTGAAGCTACCAACAATGTGGCGGAGTATGAAGCCCTTGTTCTAGGATTAAGAGCTGCAAGGGAAATGGGAATTCAGGAGGTGGCAGTGTTCAGAGATGCAAAGTTGGTGGTCCGACAAATCAGAAACGCTTATCAGGATAAGCATCCTCGACTCAGGAGTTACAGAAATGAGGTATAGGACCTAATGGACAGTTTCTTCTCAGCATTTAACATTTCTTTCATCCTGAGAGAGAAGAATACAGTGAAAGATTCCTTGGCTACATCAACAAGCAATTTCAAAGTGCCCTTGCCACCCAAATTCAGATATGATGTAGAAGTAAAATACAGGCCCTCCATACTTGACAATGTCAAGCATTGGAAGGTATTCGAAGATGATCTGGAAATCAAAAAATTTCTCCAATGTGTTGATGAATTTTCTGCGTTTCACATTGATTAGGATCTTGACACGGAAGGTGACCCTCACCCTGTGGTGTTTTTAAATAAAATTGCTAACCATCGAATTATTCAGCTACCTAGCAATCACATTCTGAGGGGACTAATTCCTTTAGAAAGATTGTTCGATGGGAATGATGTGGCAGTAAAGGGTAGGGTTTCAGATGAAGGTGCTGACGCAGCCGAGTGCAACATTGGCACACCGGAGGAGCCCAAGTTTGTCAAGTTGTCAAGGATTTTGACCACAAAACAGAGGGCCGAATATTCTGAGTTGCTGAGAGAACTTGTTGATGTGTTTGCATGACCTACGAAGACCTCAAGACGTATGACACATCCGTCATTGAACACAAGATCCCACTGAAGGAAGGGGCTAATCCATTCAGGCAGAAGCTAAGATAGATAAATCCCATGTTGCTGCCTGTCATGGAAAAAGAAGTGAAGAAGTTGTTAGAGGCCCAGATCATCGTCCCCTTGAGATATTCTGAATGGGTGGCCAACTTGGTTCCGGTAAGGAAGAAAAGTGGAGAAATTAGGCTTTGTGTCGATTTCAGAAACCTGAACAGGAGCTCAAAGAAAGACAATTATCCCGTACCCAACATGGAACACGTATTACAGCGGGTAACCGATGCATCTAGTATTTCCATGATCGATGGTTTTTCTGGCTATAATCAGATATCGGTCATGCCTGAGGATAGAGAAAAAATGACCTTTACCACTCCTTGGGGCACATTCATGTATGCCAAAATGCCTTTTGGGTTGATGAATGCAGGAGCCACATTTCAACGAGCCATGGACATAACTTTTATTGGGGAGAAAGATCAGTTTGTGGTAATCTATCTAGATGACATCACAGTCTTCTCGAGGTCAGATAAAGAGCACTGTTGTCACCTGAGGAAAGTTTTCTTGAAGTGTCGAAGGTTTGGCCTTTCCCTAAACCCCAAGAAATCTTTTTTTTCTATGGAGGAGGGGAAGCTATTAGGCCATATAGTATCAACGGAAGGAGTGAGGATTGATCCTAGCAGAGTGGAGGCAATTCGAACCCTGTCACATCCTAGATCTAAGAAGGAAGTTCAGGCCTTTTTGGGGAAGATTAATTTTCTGAGGAGATTCGTCTCGAATTTCGTTGAGCTGGTAAAACACATCACAACCATGCTCAAGAAGGGAAATCAAGTGAAATGGACTGCTGAACCCAGGGAATCTTTTGTCAAAATAAAAAGAGCATTGACTGAGGCACATGTGCTGATCATTCCTGACTATTCCAAAGATTTCCTAATCTTCTCTTTCTCTTCTTTTGATACAGTAGCGACGATCTTGTTGCAGAAAAATGAGGAAGGGCGAGAGAAACCCATCGCCTTCTTCAACAAGGTGTTAAGATATGCAGAGGTCAGGTATGAAATCATGGAGAAACAGGCCTATGCCTTAGTAAAATCTCTCAAAGATTTCAGATTATATGTCTTGCACTCAAAAGTGATCGCATATGTTCCTTCGGCCTCTGTGAAGGACATCCTTATCCAGCCCGACATTGACGGGAAAAGGAGTAAATGGAGAGCCAAGATCCTGGAGTTTGAATTGGAAATAAGGCCTACCAAGTTGATCAAAGGTCAAGGCTTAGCCAAGATGTTGGCTGAAGCTAATCGCAAAGCTTTGGGGGTGGATTTCATCAATGCATGTTCAGAAAATCAGCAGAATCAATTGTCCGACGTAGACCCCCAAACAAAACCCTTGTTGTCTCGATGTCCTTGGTATAAGGATGTCATATATTTTCTGCAGGAGTTGCGGCCTCCAGATGGCTTGAAAAGAAACAAAGCAAGAGATCTGAAGCTCAAGGTAGTCAGATACTGCCTTATCGATCAAATTTTATATTGGAAAGACCCCCTGGGAGTGCTTTTAAAGTGCATGGGTCCACAAGAGGCCGAGAGGATCATGGTTGAATTTCACAGCGACCTATGTGGAGGGAACCATTTCTAGAAGACCACAACCCATAAAATTCTCAGAGCTGGGTACTACTGGCCCACCTTGTTCGCTGATGTCCATAGAGGATTTAGAGCATGTATCCCATACCAGAGATTTTCAGGAAAGCAACAGCTCAAGTCTCTGCCTTTAAAGCCTGTAGTTGTTTCGGGACCTTTCCAACAATGGGGCCTAGATTTTATTAGAGAAATCCACCCTTCTTCCAGCGGACAGCATAGATGGATCCTGACTGCCACATATTTCTTTATTAAGTGGATTGAAGCTATCCCTCCCAGGAGGGCTTCCCACAAGGTAATCATTGGATTCCTGGAAGACCTCATCGTAAGGTTCGGCTGCCCAAGAAACAATTGTTACTGATAACACATCCTCTTTCAAGACTGAACCGTTATTCAAGTTCTGTGAACAATTTGGGATCAAGCTAATTCACTCCACCCCATACTATCCCTAGGGCAATGGTTTAGCAGAATCCTCCAACAAAAGCCTGATAAGGATCATCAAAAGATTATTGGAGGACAACAAAAGGGCTTGGAACTCGAAGCTGAAATTCACTCTATGGGCCAATCGGGTGACCACAAATAGATCTATAGGTATCTCCCCTTTCCAGCTAGTTTACGGAGCAGAAGCTGTCTTCCCTTCTCAACTGGACTTTCCCGTAGCGAAATTATTCCAGGATTATCAAGAAGAGACCAATGACATGATCAGAAGGATTCATCAACTGGTAGAGGCCCAGCAGGCCAGAGAGAAGGTAATGATCAGAATTCAAGACCATCAGCAGAGGACCAAGTCGGTATTCGATAAAAAGGCCAAGAAGGAGGGGTTCCAAATAGGAGATCTGGTGCTGAAATGGGATGCTCCTAAGCAAGATAAGGGAAAACACGACAAATTTGAAGCCCTGTGGATCGGGCCTTTCAAAATATTTGAGGTTTTCTCTAATAACACGTACAGGTTGCAATATTTGGAGGGTGAAGAAGTTTTCAGCAGCCCAGTAAATGGGCATTTTCTTAAAAAATGTTTTTTCTGAGCCTTCGGTGACCCCTGTGTTTTTGTAAATATTGTCCTTTTAGTTCTTTGTTTTTACTTTTATTGTTTGGGCTTAGTAAATGACTCCATAGCCCAACAACAAGGCACTGGAACTGCAAAATGAGTCCTTAGAGCATCACTGGGACGATTCTATCCCCCATGGAGCCTAATGTTATCAACATTTCTTGTCCTGGGCATAAGGGTATTCAAGTCGGCAAATTGCATGAGAAGCGCCTGAGCGCAACGCGGAAAAATATCATTTCAAGATTCCAAGCCAGTAAGCGTGCAAGATTATATTGTCGACGGTCCAGATCCATCCATGAGAGCAGATCGACGGTCGGTGGGAAATCGCGGTTAGCGAAGTTGCACTGAGATTAGCGCGATGGGTAGCACCCATATTGCATGTGGGAAAAGATAGCAACCGTCCATCCAAAAGATGCATGGCACGAGATCTAGTCGCGTCGGCTTTTCGGTAGTCACGAGTTCAAAGGGTGAGGGTTCTATGTCGTTCCACATCTCGAAACCCCGAACCCCGAAGCGCCAACATCGCCCAAAGTCGGGCCCGCAGTATCATGAAGAAATCTCGGCCTTCCATCCACGGGAGACACCTGGTGCATGATTAATCCATCTTGATGTTTCTCTCATCGCGATTGCAATAAGCTAGGATTAGCCCCTTCCTATTCGCGAATGCCAAAAGCGCCTTTGAGAGTAAGCGCAGGGTCACAGCCCGTGGTCACCAGAAAATAAAAGAGCTGTGCGAGAAGGGCCAAAGGCGTCGGGTTTCAGTCGCAGGGAGGTCCATCGTGATCTCCAGGTGCCATTTGATCTGACCTCAGGCCTGGTTTTCGCTTGGAGTAAATGAAGGCGAGAAGGGGTGGTTAAAACCTCTCCTCATGCATCAAGTGTGAGGTATGGAGAGTCTGACAAGCGGTCTGCATGAGAGGGTCCTGTGTACCAATTTTTCCATAAGAGCCATGTCGAGTCCTCGACTGACCAGAAGAGGTCTTCACATGCTAACCCGGCTCTTTATGGCTTAGCTACTCCCCTTACAGGAGCCATACGCAGTTAAGGTGGCGTCTGACAAAGAACATCTGTTCAAATTCGAATGAAGAGACATGAAGCCTTGGATGACTGAGCACGCCGCTGTTAGGCGAATTTTTATGAGTATATAGACTTAGTCTTTGTATTTTGTAATCTATCGATGGTAGAGCAAAGCTCCTGACTGTAAAGTTTTAATAGACATTCTAGCTTTTTGGTTATGCATCTATATGTGAGATTTCTTGTTTTATGACACACAGTCTTTCTTATTCCATCTAATTTTCACCTCATACTGAGAGAGTTCGTGATCAATTGATTCATGTGAATCATTGCAATTATGTTATGATAAAATATTTATTGTCGCATTGTTTCATTCTTCGGTTTTCTGCATTTGAATGTAAGAAGATCTTGCGTTTAAATGTTTTCTCCTACAGTCTGTTAGAAACCTGATGTTTACGACAGACCTTTGCAGTTCTCTCATACAAGTCTTCCCCCTACTCACCTTTACTACAAATCATTTTATGAAGTTTATCTAAGACCTCACTTGTCCATGCATGCCTGGCCTAGTTTCAGAATTGAAACAACATCGTTTCGAGTTAACTTCCATTCGATCACCCCTTTATAAACAAATCGTGACATAAACTGATGGGCATCGGGCTCTGCTCCTGCTGCAATTCAGGAGTGACTTCTGACGCTAACAACGCCTTCCCACTGAAAGGATTTTGGACCCACAAAAGCTTATGATTATCTGTTTGAGATTCAATACTCCTCTGCTTTCAAGTTCTATCAACTAATTCTACTTGAAAAGTCTTTTTGACAATCACCTGAATACTTTGACATGCCTTGCACTGCAACTAACTATGTCCTTCAACCATTGTTCTCTGGCTGCTATTGACACACTGTTCTCTTTTTTCTTGGAAGACCTCCAACCTTCCCACTAAGAATCAAGTCCCTCTTGTGAACTCTTTGACGTCAACACAATCCGCTCTCCAATGGCTGCAAAAACTTTCCTGCGACATCTTGTCACAAGCCAAGAAAACCATCAATCTTGAAAACAAATTTATACAAGACTGAAAATGATGCCAATAAAGTCTTTTTGTTCTTCAAGCAAATGGTCACATCTTGTACTTCATCAAAGTACATGGCATTTTCCTGCATCTTGGTGTACTCAAAATCAACTTACAAGCCAACAAACTCCATCGACTAAACACAAGTCGAAAAACATGATCGACACAACATAGTCATCAGACAATCATCGACACTAGTCGAGACTCATTTGAAACATATCAACCTTCCCAAAATGACAAGTCGACAAACATGATACACAATCATGTTACAATCATGAATCATTCATGATGAACTATTACCAGGTTCACTACTTACACATACACAAAAGCAAATGCATGTGCATGACTCTTCAACTCTCCTTCCAGTACAAACCTAAGTACATAAACCCGAAACATGTGGGTACATAAGAGCTGAATATGAAAAAGATACATGGCTGTAACAAGTGAACATCATACCCATCTTTTACATCCTCATGGAGAAGTTGTGCAACAACAAAATTGCCTTCAAATGAATTGCATTCACATGCAACTTGCATCATACAAGTTGTGATAAACTGCTGCAACATGTCATACTCTCAAAATAAATGCACACATAAGGCTGAAAATTTCTTTTACAACAGAAAATGCAAGCCTTACTTGCTCAAGAAATCCAACCATTTCTTACCAAGCCAACTCAATGGTGACTTTTTCTACTGAAAAATCATCCTCTTGTGAATCATCTTGACACACATCGATGATGGAATCTCCTCTTCCATTCTTTCCAATCTCTTTATCCATCTTCTTCTTGTACTGTGGATGAGTGGTTGGATGCAATGTCCAACATTGGTCAATGAGATGACCCCTCTTCTGACAACAAGTGCAAATCTTTTTCATCCTCTTTTCACGTTGTCTTTGCTTGTAAAGTTTCCTGAAAGTGGTCAATCTTTTCCAACATTTTGAAACATGATGGTTATATAAACCACAATATGTACATGGATTTTTTCTTCCATTTTTACATGCAAATTTATCATTCTTAACATAATCAAAAGCAACTGAATGATAAGCAGAATTATACCTTGAAAATTCACCTTTATCGCCTCTTTGAGGAGGTGAATTTGAAGAGTTACAAGCTCTCCTTTGAAGACCAACAATAGTGTTCTTGTCCTCATCGCTGTCACAACTTTTTCATTTCACACATTTGCATTCATTTTGAACACAAGCTTTGCATGCTAGAGGGATTGAACTTTCACCTTTATAGCCTTCTTGAGGAGGTGAACTTGAAACAACATATGTTCTTGGAACTTTTTCCCTTGTCTCCTCAACTTTGGAATTTTCTCCATCTCTTCGTTCATATCCAAGACCACAATACTTGGGTCTCTCTTCAACAACAATAGGCTCAACAATGCCTTGTGCATGCTTGCCTAACCCCTTACCTTTATAGCCCATTTTTAACAATAACTTGGACCATATTCCTCTTGTGTGATTTTCAAAAACACCAAAACATTCATCATGAGAGGAATTTGAAGATAAACTCACATTACATACCTTATGTTCATGCATGTACTTGGTAATGGTTTCCTTTGCCTCATGGAGTAGAATCTCCATCTCATGAAACTTTTCAAGAAGCTGGTCTTTCTCCTCCTTCATGGCCATCAACTGCTCTTCAAGGGAAATGCTCTCCTTTCTATCTTCACACATCTCTTTCATCACATCTCTCATGGTTAGAAACTCCTTAAACATCTCTTTGTCAAAGAACTTAGATAATGAATATGTATGAGAACTATCATTGTTTGAAGCTTCTGTCATCCTTGCAAGATATCAAACTTCAACACAAAACTTGCACAAAAACCAACAACTAAATCTCAAGCTATCAATGGAAATCACATGAGCAAAACAAACTATGCGCTCTGATACCACCTGATCTGAAAATAGTGGGTTGACTTGTTATGATATGCAAGCACCCTCTACTTCATTAAATAAACTTTACAGGACCTTGCTCCATGTGTTAAAATATGCAAGATAAATTATGTGTTAAGTTCATGCTTCTTTTAAATGTTTATGTGTGAGGTCTTTGCAATATTAAATATGTTGTTTTCATAAATACATCAGCAAAAATAACTTGCAGCAAATAATAACCAACAAACACTCACAACAAGAACAACATGATAAAGGAGTTCACCCCTCTCCGGGCTACATCTCCTTGAGCCTCCTTCAATGGACTTGGCTCTCTGGGATTAATTTGTCAAATATTCTTTTACAATCTTCTACTCAACTCCAATGGAAATTTTGGTGTACCATTGGGTTCAAAATACATAAAAACCCCAAAAATGACTAATAAAACTCTGAAAACAGATCATGCCTCATCCGGGTATGACCTCTTCTACATGTGGCCTTAAGCTTCCCTGAGCTTCTTTGTGGAAAAAACACCTGTAAAAGTCCTCAAATGGATCTGAAACCTATCCCAAAGTGTTCAGATCAGAATAATTAGCCAAAAATGATTATTCAATCACAGAAAACAAACATAGGCTCATCTGAGCATGACCTCAAACAATGAGGGCTTCAAGCTCCCTAGAGCTTCCTGAAACTTCAATGGTTAAAAACCTACAAAAGAAGTCTTCAAATGGCTTTGGAAATAGTGCCAATGGATTCAGAATGTCCAAAAACCCCTAGCTAGGCTTTTACGACACCTCATTTGGCCAAAAAATGAAGAAGATAGGCCTCCTGCATTCTCTTCCTTCAAGCTTGTTGTCTCTGGTTCGCCAAAACGCACCTCTGTGTGCTCAACCAAGAACACGCTCAAAAACTCGTGCTAAAACCTAGAACATGCACATAACCGCAAAACCGTTCAAACTGTAGGACGGTTAGGGCATGCGCAACCCCTAACCGCCAAGGCCATGGTCATGTGGTCTTCCATACGACCTCGCGCTATCGAAAAAGGGGGTTAAGTTTCAAAATGAATGTGGTTGTGATAAGTGGCAGCATACGGTGGTATAACCGTTTAAAAAAAAAAAAAATCCTGTGCGTGCTCCGTATGTGGTCATATGTCAAAACATATAAAATCGAGGGCTGGGGCTAAGCCCCAGCCTGACCCCCGCGCCAAACCAAACTTTAATCAAATTCAAATATATTTAATCCCACATATATTATAAGAACTAATGTGTGGTGTGCCGGTTGGGAAGCCTTTGCCAAATCTTTGCACGGTGGGAGGAGGTCCGGGGTTCGAACCCCACAGACTCCATAAAATTTTAAACGAACAACCAATTACAATGGTGCCACGTGGCAGCCCATGACTGGGCCATGTGGCACCACACCATTTGCCCATTAAATGCCACGCGTCACATCATCACTCATCCACATCTACCAATCTAAAACTACCATGTCAGCATATGCCAACTCACCGTATGGACATGCCATGTCAGCATACAACCTCTTCCACGTCAGCATCCATACGGTCTGTACGGACTGCACAGTCAACACTCATCTTTTTTTACCTATTTGGCGATTCGAACAGATCGCGATATCTCTCTAATATGACGTCTGTTTGAACCCAAACAAGTTGCGTTGGGTTCGTGACAATGAGGGCTACACACCTGTTTGATTTGAGGCAATTCTGAGAACTTTGATTTTTGAGCTAAATTTTGACCCCTAGTCCAGATTCTGATCAGGGACATTTTTCTTCCTACACAAATCCAATAAGGTTATTACCCTCCTATGTAGAAATTCCTTCATATACCTCTTTGTTTTGAATTTCACATTGTAAAAAAGGGATGCCTGCTTCATTACATAAAGTTTACGAACTTTGTTATCAAAGGTTGACATATCCACAAACTATGCTAACTAGATGCATAGAATGAAAACGTCTTGTATGTTATTGCCATCTTCACCTCTAGATCAGAGATAGGTTCTAAAATGTATTTTGGGACTCTAAAGTGGAATGGCAGTCACTAAGATCTCTTCTTAAACATAAAACACCATGTCCATGACACAATGAAAATAATGGTAATGCTCTTTGTCATGTGAGACACAATGAAACATGTCACAATACTTTCAAAGTTGCATATATCATGTCACAAGATTTTGGAAGTTGCATCATTAAGAGAAGCTGAAATTATCATTAAGTGTATAACAAAAATACATTCACAGATATATACAAGCCATATAAATAGCCTTGTGTATATCATCAACTATATAATGTACATCTAACTGTCTTATAAAATTATTACATGACATCATGAATTTCTTTTAGTCTTCTTTTTTGCTTTACAGTGCTTAAGCAAATCATTAATGTCCATGCCTTCATTTACTGGGTTCTCTTCAACAGATGATGTTGTTTTAGTCCTTTCACGCCGAGTACGTCTGGTCT
>ML784362.1:371918-404339 GCA_009831015.1 Picea engelmannii
TTCTTCCATGGGATCATTAACTTGATTTGTCCCATCATCTTCTTCCATGAGATCCTCATTTGCTTGGTCATGATGATGTTCCTCAGCTTGTACAACATCATTTCTACTAATACTTGGTGTAATATTCTGCGGAAAGTTAGAGGGAAACTCTAACTTTATAATTACAAACAATCATGCAAAATTAGTGTATACTATAACAAACATTCAAACAATATATATACATATATACAATTTTATATAAAATTGACAAAATAAAAAAAAGATAATAAATATATAGCTAATTACCATGGTACGATATTCATTCGATCCACCATCAATGTGACCATATTTCCTACAATGTTTTGTAGCTGTTTCTATTAAAATTCTTATGGGACGTCTGAGGCAACATTTTTTACAAGGGAAATAACATCTACCATCACCCTTTTCACCCGCTTTACTTTTTTCCCCACCTCTAACAACATTTTGCAACATTTTTCCGCACAAAAATACCCTTTCGGAACTGTCGTTGTTATAGCAAGATTGTCGCAACATCTTCAAATCGTCAAATATTTATAGGCCAATTTTAGGTCACGATCATCGTAATTGTGATGATAGTGACCTAAATATATATATATATATATATATATATATATATATATATATATATATATATATATATATATATATATATATATATATATATATATATATATATATATATATATATATATATATATATATATTTTACAACTATTTATTTTAGGTCATTTTCAACGGTAAAGTTTGACTAAATTATTATGGTCAACTATCATCTCTTATGCGACGACCAATCTAAGGTCATCGCTTATGAGACGAAAATTGACCATTACAGTTCAATCAAACTGTAGGCGTCGAAATTGTGACGAACACGGGGTAGATTTAGAAAAAAAAAACTTTTTCTCTTACATGTTGCGACGAAAGAGTACTTTCGTCGCAAGTGGTCGTTGCAAATTTTTCAATATGTAGTAGTGTTCAGTTTCCTATTTCCTAGTGAAAAGTGTACACTAAAGGAAAAATTGAAATCGGTTGAGAAAAAGACAAAATAGTAGGCAAAAGTGACATTTTTCAAATTTCTATTTTGTCTTATTCAAGGACTCTTGTCTCTAAGATATGCTATCCACACTTTTAGTTGATCATACAATGAAATGATCCTTTTGTATAGTAGTTCTTCGAGTTTAGCAGCGTTCATGGTTGTGTTGTCTTCCATGGCTTGCATATCTTTATATAAAGTCACCATGAACACTTGGATCATGGTGTGGAGTTTGGTCAGTTGTACAATGTGTTTTTCTATGAGATCCATGGTTACTTCAATAGATTCCTAAATCTTTCTCCTTTGATTGGTGTTGTCTTGGACTTTGTCGATTAATTCTTCCATAACCAAGTTTTTCCCAAGCTCAGCTAGTGGGGGAAGTTGACATCCTCTTATCAGTTCTTGAGCAACCTTGTTTGATTTTGAACATATTTCCATTCACTTAGTATCATGTTTGTCAACTCTTTACCCATATTTTTGACAACAATCTAGTGAGTGGATATCAGTTCTTCTCTCCATCTTAAATAGACGATAAAGTTCAATTGGTGTGTCGATATTTTCTGCGATCCATTGGTCAAGGTAGCCTATCCTTTTCTGGATCGTGTTGAACTATGTAAGATTTGATTTCACTTAACTATCATGATCCTTGATTGTATATGTCATCTACTGGAAGATATGAAGTTGTGCATACATGTTAATAAGGTCCTCTTCCATATTTGTCCTTACTTTCTCAATGCTTGCTTTAAAGTTTTGTATGTTGTTTTCATCGGCTTTTACCTGTCAAAGCTTTCTTTCAAGTTCCCTGATTTTTTCTTCTTGCTCTTGATTTTGCTAGCATAGCCTCTGAATGTTGTATTCGTTAATGCTCATACATGAAGTATCGGCTATAGAAGTGGCTATTGGGTTTTCCCTTACATATCTTGTTATGGAAACATGTGTGACAACTAATATTGGCATTCCTTCAGTTGTCAATACTTTCTTCAATTGTTCTTGCATGATCTTATTAGTCTTGATATCATAAGTGAAGCTTCTCAAATTGAGTACTTCACTTGGTTGAAATGGTGTCCAAAGCCCCATTCCTAAGCCATTGGTTGATGTGTCTATGTTAGTGCATGCAATTGACATATCTAGGAGATCTGTATCCATTGGGTGAGTGTCATCACCTCTGTCTTCTTCATATTTTTGTTGTTTTTCTGCTTCTATTGCTTTGTCATCTACTTCTTTTGTTGATCTCTATGTTACTTCTAAGGTTTCTTCTCTAGTTGCTTCTTCTCTTTGTTTGGTCTCCCTTTTTGCTACATATTTTTCTTCTGCCTTGGCTTTAGCTTTCTCTACCTCAATATTTCATTTTTTCTTGGCAGCATCATTCTTATTCTTTTGGAATTTCTCCTTGTCTCTTGTTTTCTTGTCAGCTGGTATTTCCTCTTCTTCTCTTGTCGATCTGGATTGTATTGAGGTAGAGGTTGGGTTTGATTCTACAGTCACCTCCTCTTCTGCTTTATTTCGATATTCTTCTCTATCTCTCTCTTCATTTAAAATTCTCCCTATGGGTTGGCTGCATGTTTGGAAGGTTACATTGTCATAGGTTTGATCATTCTGATGTACTTCCTATTTCTCTGAGATATCCATCATGTATTCCTAGTGTAGACCTATCTTTTTGAAGTGGTCTCTCACAATATTATTGGTATCGTGCCTTCAAAACCGTTCTTCTCTGAAGTGATAAGACAACAATATGGTTTTCACCTCTACTTGAGCCTGCTTGGTATTTTCAAAGAAGTAGTTCCCCACCTATAGCAACAGTGGTGGCCAGATTTCCTTTTTTCCTCAATACAGTATTCCACCAACCCCATGTATTATAGCTTGATATGAAACCTCTTGGAGCACAAGTTTATCAAGCACAAATCAAGGGAGAATATGAGGGGGATTCATTGTGCCAAAGACTCTTATGTAGGTGTCGTGCTCCATGAGGTACCAGTCTCCAATCCTTCTTATGACTAGTTTTTCCTTGCAAGTCTTTCAGGGTGCAATGGTGTAGAATATGAACTCATACAAGGGAGCCCGAAAATGTTCGCATATATTTTGGCACTTTTTCTGATACTTATGCTCCCAGATCACTTTGCAATAAAAATGAATGGTTGGATCTGATGGATTCCATTTCCATCCCATTCTAGGGTACTGATGGGCCACACACATAATGTCTAAGAGGTATGAGGACATGTGAAATCTCAAGAAGACTTCAAGTTGAGCTCTTTTGACTGTAGATATGGCCACTGTTAGATTTTATGATAAGATATCATCCCAATTGAATGATAATCCCTCATGTGCACAATAATATATCAAATCCATATATGATAGAGGAAATTGGGATGCATTTGGTTCTCCACATAGTTGGCACAACATAGCTACCAAATATTGATAAGGCCTTCTCAAAGAGCTTGTGGGGTACCCTCCCTTGGGTTTGTACTGAAACTTTTTGTCAGCCTTGTACCATTTAGGAAACATATATTTGAGAGTGTATTCAAATCCACTAAGGGGTTTGTTGTCTAAATTATTTATTCCTTTCTCAATGTGATGTAATTTCACCAGGTACTTTGGCTTGAATGAGGATATGAGTTCTTTTTTTGTGTTACAAACATATCGACCATTCCCATCTATGTTTTTTAGGATCCAAGTGATGGTGTCTACACAGGGGAATATAGTCGGGTGGGATACGACTCTAACTATGTTGGAATTTCTAATGTTTTTAAATATTTTAAGCTCATCCTGATCTTTGGAATCAATGGAGAAATTATACTTCTTAAACATGTGATACACTTCTCCCCACTTTAGTGTTTCTCCATCCTTTTCCAAGATCCTAGATGTGTCATCGTATGTGGCTTTGATCACTTCTAGTTCACCTTCAATCTGTTGGCCACTACCAAAAGCCTCAATCCCAAGTGCCTTATATGTTGTCTTCTTTCGTGGGGACATATTTAGACCTGCAAGAAAAAAAGTGGGCTTAGTGCAAAGATTAAAGACATAGATAATACGACTTTAATGTAGCTTGAGAATTTTGAAATACCAGAAGATTCACTTGAACTATCACTGGGTAGGGGGTCGCCATCTGACTATGATAAGACAATGGAAGGCATGTTGAAAATATTGGTGAAAGTTTGAGGGGGGAAGACTAAAAATTATTCTCGAAAAGTGAAATCAAAGGTTTTGAAGCTAACTCTACATCGGAGGAGTTGATAACAAATGTTCTGATGTGCATCGTACAAGTTAGTGTAAAGTGATTAGATATAAATCAGGGAAGTTCGTGCCAAATCCTCCAAAATTCTTAGGGAGAGTTGGTTCAAAAGGCTCTAGTGTGTTATCGTCGGAGTTAGTGCCAACTCCTCCGATGCAAATCCAAGGAGTTAATGGTAATTTTTCCAATATGAATCAGTGAAGTTGAGTTTAAAGTCTCTGATGTCAACTGTGGGAGTATCATTGAAGTTCTTAGTGAATCCTTTGATTGAATTGGAGGATTTAATACTAACTCCTCCGATGCGATCTAAAAAGTTAAGGGATGTTTACTCTTGCTATACCGACAGTAAGAGTTCCAAATGAAAACTTGTAAGGCATTTGAAAACTAGGTCGTTTGGGTTGTCTTAGTCCAGGCCAAGGGAAAGGATTGGATCGCCTTGGATTTTCAGTAATGGTGAGCTTGATTGTTATCGTCGTGCTGAATTTGGGGGAAATTTTTAGGGTTTTCACAAAATGGAGGTAGTGTTGGTGATAATGGGTTTAGGATTAAGGAAAGACACATATGAGTGGTTTGGTTTGGGGAGGGATTCCATTCGAACCAATTGTCCCGATGAAGGATGATGCAGATCCATGGAGTCAAGACTTCCAGGTGAGTAGTCACAACGATATTGAGGGCAGTTAGGGATTCCAAGGAGTAAAAAATAAAAGGTACAAAATGAGCCCTAACCTTAATTGAAAAACCTAACTCTAGATTGCAAAGATGGGTTGATTTCTTACATGTCCTATGTTTCCATGTGTATGGTCACAAATAATTGGAGTTTCCTTGGCGCGCTATTATTTTGAGGTGAGATAATTTTTTTACTCAACTCTTGGTCAGATAATGAAAAGGTGGGGTAATTGTTATATACAAAAACCGACAAATTATCACTTAATGCAGGTAGTTGGAATTTATGATTAGAAAACTTCATGGGGGGTCCTCCAATGTACATTGAAGAACTTACTGTGAAGTATTTTCCTTTTATCGGAGAAAATGGAGGAAACTCCTCCAATGGAATCAAAAGAGTTTAGGTTAACTCCTCCAATTTCATCAAAGGAGTTGCAGATAACTTTTGCGATGGGAAGTACTTTCGGAGGAAGTGAGGGTGGAACCGAATGAGGTTCAATCGTAAAGTTTCATAGAAACTCCTCTGATGTGCATCAAAGGAGTTGAAGGGAACTCCTCCAATGTACATCAGAGAAGTTAAAATAAACTATGTCGAAAATCTCAAACTTGCTTGGAAAATGATTTTTTCAAGTATTTATTTTTTGCAAATGTTAAATTAGGGTAAGTAAGAATTAAATGATGGGCTTGAGGGTTGAGTAAGAAAGTTATTGGAGGACTCTTTAAAAATCAAAAAATTAAGGGGGGATCCATTTATTGAAAGGAAATTTCAATTGGATTGTCTAGAAATGGGGGGTTGTAGTGCCTAGCACAAAAAATGGTGAAAGACTGGGTGAAGCCTTGAATCTATGAAAGAAAGAATCCACACATATTTCTGGGGAAGAGTGTGTTATTATGTATGTCTCAAGAGATGATAAATAGTTCACATAGATCATATTATGATGGAATAGAATTTAGACGATACAAATAAGGGGTTAGGACCTTACCTTAGAACAAATTTCCTTTCAATGATTTTTTTTCATATGATAAATGACCAAAGGAGAAGGTGTAGGGAGTATGATGAGAACAAAACATTAGGAATGCTGAGAATGCAATTTATGGTGCATTTCTCTGGCATTGCTTCGATTCCAGTGAGCATCCATAGCCCCGACAGAGTCACCCCGATGTCACAAGCCTTGCTCCACTTCCAGCGAGTGCCCATATCCCCGACGAAGATACTTGCATGTCCCATGTGATCTAGAATTACTTTCCCCAACCCTTTACCTTTTATAAAATTTGATTCTATTTTATTTAGAAATAGGTGGATGGGGGGATTCTAGTTATCCTTTAAAGGAACTAGGGATGACACCTGTGATAGTGATATTTTCTAACTTGATTATAGATGAGTGAACTCCCTGAGTAGTGGTTTCCAAAATACTGTAGACATCTTCCCCAAATAATTTTATTTCAGTTCACACAACATAACAATCTATTCTTAAGTAGAGGTCCATGGTTCTATGTTTCATTGTAGTATTCTTGTATATTGATGGGTTATGTTCCTCTACTAGATCTAGCTTGAGATAATGCATAACAAGGCTTACATGATTAGGATGATATGTGAATGGATACTGGGTCTCATAAGTATTAGGCTATTGACACCATATGTGTTATGTTTTAAGTATATGACCAAGACTAAGCTTATCAAAAACTCAGGAAGTCAAGATAGCAATTTTCAAGAAGAAACAAGAATCTGAAAATTAAACAAGATAGAACATGCTAGAAAACAAAGAGGAAACAAAAAACTAAGTGAGCAACAAAAGTGAAAAACAGAAAATTATTTATGTGCAAGAGAAAATTAGCCTCGAAGGCTAGTTGATGTAGTGCTTAAGGATTTATCCATTAACGGGGAGAGGGTCATCTTCCCCTTGAATATTTTGTATTCAAAAGGTACCTTGGCTAATGTTTTGTTTGATAATGTAAGGCCTAAACCATAGTTGTTGGAATTTCAAAAGGTTTCCTTTATCTTTGTGTGGCTTGTCCCATTTTAGGACTAAATCCCCAACTTGAATTTCTTTCTCAACGGTATATTTCTTATCAAACCATCATTTTGTTGTCTGTTGGTGAGTTTAAAACTTTCCTTTGGATTTGGTATGAATTTATTCTAAGCTCAGAAAGGTGTTAATACATCTTTGAATGATGGGGCACTCTCTTCCTCGAGACTATTGGGTAATTTGTAGGAAGGAAGATAGATGTTTGAGGGTAAAACAACTTATTTCCCATAAACAAGGAAATATGGGGAAGTTCTTATGGAGGCATTTGGAGTGATGCGATAATCCTTGATGGTATTTTATAGGGCATTGTGTCAATTTCTCTGGTGATCGACCATGGTTCATTTGAGGATGTCGATTGTGTTTTTGTTTGTGGATTCTGCCAAGGCATTACCTTGAGGATAATAGTTGGTTGAGTACTTCAAAATAATCCCTTTCTCTAATGAAAAATTAGATAATTTTAAATCTAAAAAATAATTTGTGTTATCAAACACTAGAGAGTTAGGAATATTGAACCTCGCGATGATGTATTTTTCAAGAAAATTAATCACTACCTCTTCGTTAACTTTGACGATCGATATTGCTTTAATCCAACGTGTGAAATAATCAGTAGCAGTTAGAATGTACCTGTGTTTCTTGGAGGAATGGGGATTAATATCACCAATGATGTCCATGATCCCCCACTATTCAAAGGGTTCTTCAATAGCAACAGGTTGAAACAAAATAGAAGCTTTGTGTCCTCTTCCTGTATCTTTCTGGCATTATTTGCAACGTCTTGAATATGCATGTGCATATTTAAAGAGAGTGGGATAATAATATATAGCTCTCTGTTGGAAGCAGGCCGAATCAGAAAGAAAGGCTATTTTGAGGAGAAAGGCATGCAAGAGGAAAGCGACAGCTGGAAGGAAAATCAGCATGCACGGATGCATGGATGACCTAAAAATGATAGGGTTAGGGTTGTTGTAATACATTGTAATGGTTGGTAAGCTGAAAATATAAATAAGTAGTACTGAGAAGAAGAGGGAGAGACAAAGGGGACAGAAGAGGTGAATAACGACCAGAGAAAGAGAGAAAGAAAATTGTAAGGATTGTACAAATCCTTAAGCTAGTGAGTGAAGGAAAGAGTGAGAGACTAGATCCCAAGGGTTAGATCACATGCTAAGGAGCCTTGTGCAATCTAGTCAGCCTCACAGGGATCGAGGAGCCTACTAAGGGGAGTGAAAACCAATAATGTAAACATGCGCGATGTGATATCTTTCTAAACCATAATAGAAGATTGAGAGCCATATCTTTGTGGACGTAGCCCAAGAGGGGGTGAACCACAGTAACATTGTGTTGTGGAATGGAATGAATGTGTCTTTGTGTCTGATTAATTGATGAATGTTGAATGAACGAAGTGATTAAGTAGATCTAGTATTTTACATGCATACGTAGAATAAATGTTATAGCAGGATGTTAAATAGACTAGATAAGGGTTTTGATGTACAAGTACAAATCTCACTCAGTCCCAGGTTGCAAACACTTGAGTATTGCAGCCACCCATAAGAGTTATCTCGGGTGATATTGCACATTGCACTCTATGTACTGTGTTGCCTTCTGGGTAACCATAGCGGCCGATAGTATTAAGGGATTTTGTTGGGAATATTCTTGGTTATGAACTGGGGTCAATCTATAATGGTAAATGGATAAAAATAAAGGGGAAAACCAACAAATTGTTCCGTTGTCAGCTGATAGGAAGGAAATGGGATTGATCACATGAGATCTGTGGAAGGCGTGTCAAAAGACTACTGGATCAGACTACAAAAAGGTGAGAGAATGTGTCGCTAGAAGGGGATGTTGAGACTGTGGAATCCCACAAAGGCAGAGATCAAAAGCTGGCTGAAGAAAAAGGAGCTAGAGTTTGCGTAGAAAGATAACAGAAACCCCAATTTAACACCACACAAGTATATGAACAAGTATGCATTCAAAAACTTGCATGAAGTATTTTTTGTGATTTCCCACACATATTGCAGGAGTGGATCAAAAGATTGAAAGACAATCATATGACGAATCAGATCAGACAACTAGAGTGGAATCCCGAAGAGATCACGCAGATACAATGCATTGATAATAAATTCATTTGCAAAGTAGATTTTTGGTTAGACAACATTATTGTTGGATTTATCACAGAGTTTTCAATAGATACAAAAAAATCATACAACACAGCTGAACAAGACTTCTTGAAGGGACCTTCAGGAAAGTACCTCGGATCATTATATACTTCCATTAAGATATTGTTATATAACAAAGGTGTAATGAAAATGGAGTCAGACATCTAAACTTCCCTACATGCATGGGGGAAGGGTCGGGGAAGCACTAACAGAAAAAGGAGAAATGGAAGGAGAAGGGGATAAAGGAAAGAAGGAGGAATCCTTGGACCCAATCATGATGGATGACAACCAGATCAAGAAGATCAAGGTGACAAATGGAAAGACGCGTAGTGGAGTACCCTACCAATACAAGGTGAACACCAAGAAGAGAGTCGTATCCACGAGGGAAGGCTTGGAAAGTGATGAAGAGGAGGTACAGGATCTCGGGGATGTGGAGCAGATTGAGGAAATACTGCGCACGACATATGAGAGGAAGATGAGAGTTCCAAGAGAGAGAATAGAAGGAAAAAATCATATCCATATTAATGTCAGTGTGGAACCCATCAACCCATGTGTGACTAACACACCAAAAACAACACCACCATTTAGACAACTGAATTTCAGGAGAAGGAAGATAGCATGAAGTAAATCTACACAAGGAACAACAACTGGGGGATCCAGTTTAGGAATCATTAGTCAAGTATCTACACCACGCGGAGGTAGTAGTTCAAAATTCAGGATGGTGGGACACGATCCCACCATCAGAATACCAGAATTCAAAGGAGAAGTGTTGGAGGACCCGTAGAAGTACTTGTTTATTTGTGAAAATATCTGGGAAGAAAAATAGATCACAGACGAGGAAACTAAACTTGCACAGTTAGATATCACACTAAGGGATCGCATAATGGATTGGTATATGAGTTTAGCCACAAACAATTTGCCAGGGACAACCAAAAATATTGGAGATATCAAGAAGTTGTTGATAAATGAGTTTCGGAATCCAAGTTCAGAGGACCAATACATGAACGAGATCATAGAAATTAGACAAAAACCATGAGAATTTGTATGGGATATTGACTAGATATTTAAGTGACTGAAAGGAAAGTTGAAATATGTCAAGACAGATATGCAACACATGCACCTATTTTTCAACTCACTATTACCATACTTGAAATATCCACTGCGACAACAAAAGTTTCAGATGCAGGAAGAGACTTTGTAGGCAGCACTGGAACTGGAAGAAAACCAATATCAGAAGATAGATCCAGCCATCAAGGAGATGAAGGAGGATCTGAAGAACTTAGCATTCCAGCTAAACCAGAACAAAAGTAAGGACAAAAGAGAAGTCATTTGGTGTACCACATGCAATACACCATAGGAACGAATGTCCAACATTCGCATAGTACATGGCAGCAGGAATTCCAAATCCATTACCAACGAGAGGACTATGGTGTGAAATATGTAAGAAACAGGGCCACAATCCATATCACTTCCCACTGATGCAGAAGTACCAGATAGTCCCAAAGAGTTCATATTGCAACTTTTCCAAGTCAGTAGGCCATGATGACAAAGATTGTAGAACCATGGAGTTGATGAGAGAGAGGACATCAGATGCATATAGGATGAAGGCAGAAATGGTGACCAGGAAAGCTACACCTCAGTTTAACCAAGTACCAGCCCCATACAACATTGTGTAGTAGTAGTATAATACTGCATAACAACCATATAACACAAAACAACCACAGTACAACACAGTGTAGCCCCACTACAATATCACACAGTATAACCAAGCATCTCAATATAATGTGCAGCGAGGGGATCGAGCTAGCTACAAAGGTGGAGGAAGAGCAAGATGAGGCTTTGGAAGAGGTAGAGGACCGGTGGTATGCCGCAATTGTCAACAATCAGGACACTATGCAAGAGAATGTTCACTTCCACCAGTGACTTGTATGTATTGTCGCGCATCGGATCATGACATGGAAGAATGTCCTATGTTATTAGGGAAGATCCAGGAAAAGAGGAATCAGAACAATCATAATGTTCAATGGATTTCAGCAGAAGTGAGGTGTTGGCACATGCATAGACTCGGGGTTAAACGCTACAAAAATGCACCAACAAAACCCTAACTACCGGCCCTTTCGGCAACACCTGTGAAGCAAATGAAGTCTCACCCGAGGTAGAGGCAGGGGTGGTTGCAGGACTCAGATGTCTGCAACCTTAGTTGGGAAATAGATCTGTGATTGTAACACCTTAACAGAGCACTTAGTAATTAAAGTTCATTAATATTCAACCTTAGTTCACAACACAACTAAACCCTAACAATAGATTAGTGCATCATTCACACAGATCCAATGGATTCAAGCACTAAGCATACCAACAAAGATCAGATCTAGCATTCATTCACATTATTCAGCATTAAGCTATCATATCCAATTCATCTATCATCTAATAGTTCACTAAGAATTGAATCACATAAACAAGAGAGAAATCATAAATCACAAAGCATTCATAACACATGATATACGTGGTTCACCCCCTCCCTGGGGCTACGTCCACCAACTCTTCATCTTCTTTATTAGCTTCTTTCAATATTCTTACATGCACAAAGCCTCTAAATCAAATTCACAGAGGATAGGAGATCTGCACACCTCACCAGATCCTCCTTCCCCAAGTAGATCTAGTCACTGAGCCTTACATAGTATTTTACAATCACTTGCACTTAGCCTTGCAAGTCTCACATAGTGCGCACAAAGCCAAATCACACAGATCTACTTTTGCACTTAGCAACAATGGCTCACACTGAATAGTCATTACTCACTACTTCTTACATCGCTTAGAATTCTATTTATTTATTACAAAATAGGCCTAAGCATGGGTAAACCCATGGGTCGAAATCCCCATACCCATTACATAAGCCCAAAACCCAAAAATCCCTAAAAAAGGGTCGAGATCCCGCGATCTCTGCTTCAACTTACGCTCCTCCTTCGACATCTTGCCGAAGTCCTAAAATGGTCAAAAATGGCCAAGGTTCCTCAAAACTTGGTCAAGGTCCAATAGGCCCCCAACACTCACTTGTGACTCATCGTGAGTCACTCTGATATGGGTAGCTCTACCTCAAAATACTCAATATTATCTCGAGCATCTTCGATCTGTTGTTATGCCATGACCTCCTGCTCAACAAACTCTTGGATTATTACTTCGTTGATGGGTCCCTCTAAGCATTATTCATCTATAGTGATGACTTGGTCTAGTTATGCTCCTCGACTTTCGATCTCTACGAATAGTTGGCAAGCCTCGTCCTTTATTTGTTGGAGCCTCTGAGTTACTTCCATGACTCTGCTCTGAATGGTGTGGACCTATTGCTTGGCAGTGTGTTGTTCTTTGGATCGCTTCATTCCCTCAATGGCTGACAGGGGCTTCAACTGCAGCTATATTATTTCTGCTTGTTGCTTCGCCTCCTAGATTTATAACTCCAGTGCCTTCAATTCAGTATCCTCAATGAGTCGCTCATAAGTTTGGGCACTGCGATCACTCAATTGTTTACATTCCATGGTGAGGCCCTTTATTCTTTCAACTGCACCTCAAGTAGTCACTTCTCTTTGATCTCACACATCCTACAGAGTACTGGGCACTATTCTTAGCTCCATATATGTGATTCTCTGCTAAAGTTGTTGGATGGTTTCCGTGAGTTGCACTACTTGGTGTTCTACTGGTTCTTCCTCCTTCTGCTCCAAGCCTTTCACAGAGCGAAGTTCTCTGTTGATTGTTTCTTTTACTCTAACTTGCTCCACGACTAGATTTTCTTTCTCCTATTGGATCTACACTCACTCTTATTCAAACTTCGCTTAAAGAGCATCCTTCTCCTATTGCACAATCCTGTGTTTCTCTATAATTTCCTCCTGTGCTTGTTTCAGGGTCGTTGTGTCTTGGTCTTTCTCAGCTTGTGCTCGATGAAGGCAGGCTTTAGTCACATCAGCCAGTCTGTGGATTTGAGCAGGTTCATCTCCCAAATTTGGTTCTTCTAAGGGCGGGGGCGTAGTGGACACTCTGCGGCTCGAATAAAGGGCTTGATTTACACCTCTTAGTTCTGCTTCAATTCTATCATACATGGCTTCTTGTTTTTCTTCGTTTCTTTGCAAAATCTCTTCTAAGGCATCTCCTACAACTGAAATAATGAAGTTGAAGTCATCGACCATGAGTACATTCTGCATATTTGGTTAATTGGATTTGGAATTCTTCCTCAATGAAGGTTTCGTGGGGGAAACCTTCCTTTTCTTAGATGGATATATGTCATCAGGGAGGTTTTGTGGTGGTGTTACTTCACCTTGCTTATCTTCTTCTTCTTCTTTTTCCTCTTTGTTCACTTCGTCATCACCTCCTCCGCTAGGTGACTCAGATGTGATCTCTTCTGATGTGATGTGTACTTCCTATACATCTTACTTATTTTTCTTCTTTCCGTTGCTTGGGGCATCATACTCTTCGTGAGTAACCACCAAGTTTCCAATGAGGTCTGGGTCAGATAGCTCTGCGGGGTGAGTAGGGATAAGGATTTTTGCAGGCCACTCTTTAATGATTTCTTCCAGGTCCTCTGTAGTGAGATTGTAGTAGTAATGAAGTTCTTCTTTGCTTTCATCGGTGCGTGCAGTAATATAAATAAAATTCCTATCTACACGAAACTTCATAAGAGACTTGAACCTATCTTGGGTGTTCGACGTCATACGAGGGAAGGAATCAATAGCCCTCCTAAGTTGTAGGTAGTAGGTATGAAATACTACATTTGGCTGCCACTTCTTTCCCATATTGCTCGAATACTAGAGCGTGGTGAACTTCACAGCAAGTGGCTCGAATGGATCAATCTCAGGGAAGATCACACCTTCCGACATCTCCAAAGTAGTAAACTTGATGAGGACCAGGAGCCAACTAAAGTGAAACTCATAGCCCTGATCCTGAGCTTTGTGGAAATCCAGTTCGAGCTGGTTAACTAGGTACTTCACCTAGTTCATTTGTAGGCCTTCCATGCATTTCCCAGTGAGGTCAACGAAAAACCCTGTAACTTGCGTGGGTCTATTCTTTATTACTAGCTTTCCTGCAATTAATTGGCATGCTAGGCGCACTGTGCCATTCTGTATGGAGACTACCTTGTAGAATCGTGTCCCCTTCTCAACATCGTTGTATGTTTCTTCAATCATTTGTGTTAAGGCGTGGTCTGCAACTTTTCTTCGGTAGAAGTCTTGCGGGTCTGGTCCCTGCATATTCAATCCATTGATCCCATGGATCAACACTGGATCGATAGTGATACATCTATCCAACCACAGATATCCACTGTGGAAGCATGACAGAAGGAGCTTAATGCAGGTGTTAACCTCCTGGTGCCTTCCAAAATGTGGAATATTCATTACATTCAAAAGGGTGGACTGCACGAGGTTCATGGTCCACGACTGAGGGATGGTTTTTGTCTTTTTTCCCTTCGTCTTGGTCAGATATTTGTGAGGTGAGAGCATGCCATATCTCTTACGGTCTCCCAAGTTATAGTCACTAATATTCAAGGTTGGAATCCTCTCTAGTTGTGGTCTAACTGTGCGTATCCCCTTTGAGAGATGCATAATGATGATGATGTAGTCGAAGTCCCTCGGGACACTCCCGTGACTCACTTCACCGGCCAGGGGTTGGATTTACTCTGGTAGGATGAATGGTAATAACTTCTCATTCGCCAAGTCATCTCTATGCTTGGTTATTTTCTCAGTCACATCTCGGGATGGTCTGGATCCACGAGCAGTCGACGAGGAGGCTTGCACTCCTCTCATCGATGAAGCTTGTATGCCCATAGAAATTACCTTTTCATTCATGAGGTCGATGAGTATCTCCTTCATAGACTCTTCGACTGCGCTAAGTTCTTTGGACATACACGCTCGTGGCTGACTATCTCGGGTTGAAGAGAAACTACTCAATGCAACGATATGGATGGAGATAGCTCGATGATCACTGTGAAAAATCAACTAGTCTATGAGCTCGAATAATCATGGGTGCAAAAAGTGTTCTTGGTGCAAGGCTCAATGGAATAAGTAAACAACTAGGTAACAAATCTTTCCAATGGGTGAGAAGCCTTCTTTAATGTATTTTTGTCTGTTACGACATGGTCCCAATGGTCTGATGGTGATATTTCTAGCCATATCTGTTGTTCTAACTGTTTGGGTCATCAGGATAAAGGTTATAATGCCTCCAATGGTGATATTGCTACGTCATGGAAAAGTGCCATGCTGTTCTATATTGGTATCCCGACAAAGTTTAGATTCTGGAATCCTTCCTTCTGCGTAGTTCCTTCTAGAACTTTCTGTAACTTTTCTATATTTTCTTTCTTCCTATTGAGCTTTCTATCCTTCTTCCTGGTGATCTTCGTCTCGATATTCCTCTTTCCATTCTGATTATGATCTTCTTCGGGAATAGTAACTTCACATTGTTGATGGTATTTACTAGGGTTCAAGGGAAATACTTCTTCTCTGTCTGGTGTAGGTTCTCTACTCTCCTGTACAGATAGGTGTCTCAAGTCCTCGTGTGTCCTTTCAACTTTGACATCCAAGTTTCTGGTTTTGAATAACTTCAACCTATTGTCCTTTTCTTCAATCAAATGTGTGATCCTCTTAGTCATGAAATATTTTAATTATTTCTTCTTCTGCTCTAAGACTTCCACTTCTTTTCTTCTAGCTTGATCCTTTTCAATCCAAGGTTTTCCTAGTAACATAGAAAATGGGGCGTTGTTCTCAATAAATTTAACAACCTCAAAATATTCTTTTGTCGAGGTTCCATGAGCACTCATAGATATCTGGGTAAGTCTTCCACATAGGGTTATCATCTTTCCTCTAAATAATCCTATTCCTCCCAATGAAGGAATCATAGCAGGCTTTCCTAAAATTTCCCAAGTTCTTACTATCATGATATTCACTTGTGTTTCCTCATCCAGAACGCAGTCAATGTCGAAGTCTCCTATTTTTGTTTCTATGCATTATTTTTCTTTGAATATCTCTGGTAAGTTGATGTTTCTGTGATCATTCAGGGTTTTTTTCATTTGCAATAGTACAGTTTCTGATTCTTTCTGGAGTTCTGCCATGATCTTAGTTTCTTGACCTTCCTCAAGGTTTTCTTGTCTCATATTCATTCTTTCAACCTGAACAATCATTCTAGGGAAATCCAGAACTTCATGATCCATAGATTTACAATGAAGACAACTGGGTCTTCTACCATGGCATTCCTTAGCAATATGTCCCAGTCTTATGCAACTATAACAAAGAGTTAATCCTCTCTTTCTCTTAAATGATCCCCATCCTTTCCTGTACTGCGCACTAGGATCATGGTAGCTAACCTCCAAATAATTCTTTCTAGGATCCTGCATCCACTTGTTAGTCCAAACATTCTTTCTATGCATAGGAATAACATATCTTTCACTATTATTATCAGATATACTCATATCAAATATTCTTTCTTCTAGATGTTCCCTAGTTTTCAGGCTAGGACAAAATTTATCAAGCATACCTAGATCCATATTTTTGAAACAAAAATTTCTACTTATCTTACCTTTTCAATCAAAATTTATCACTATTCTTACCTTTCTCAGAGCACAAAGATTCAAGATATTACCTCTTTTCTTCAGATTGGACTTCTCTTCTTAGCACAGAGCTTCACAATCCAAGTAGAGTATTGTGCACCAAGGCAACAGATCTATGCATAGAGATTTCATAGTTTCAGGTCAGATTTTCGCACAAAGCTTCTTCTTCCTCAATTCCCAACAATCATAGCTTCAAGTCCCAGCAAGGGAACCATTTGTTGACATAGGGGCAAACCCGAGGTTCAACACTAGAACAATGCACCAAAAAAACCCTAACTACCAGCCCTTTCGACAACACCTACGAAGTAGATGAAATCTCACCCGAGGTAGAGGCAGGGGTGGTTGCGGGACTTAGATGTTTGCAACCTTAGCTGGGACACAGATCTATGATTGTAACACCTTAACAAAGCACTTAGTAATTACAGTTCGTTAATATTTAGCCTTATTTCACAGCGTAGCTAAACCCTAACAATAGATCAATGCAAAATTCACACAGATCCAATGGATTCAAGCACTAAGCATACCAACATAGATCAGATCTAGCATTCATTCACATTATTCAGCACAAAGCTATCATATCAAATTCATCTATCATCTAACAATGCAGTAAGCATTGAATCACATAAACAAGAGATAAATCATAAAGCACAAAGCATTCATAACACAGGATATATGTGATTCACCCCCTCCCTGGGGCTACATCCACCAACTCTTCGTCTTCTTTATTAGCTTATTTCAATCTTCTTACATGCACAAAGCCTCCAAATCAACTCTGCATAAGACAAGATATATGTGCACCTCGCCAAATCCTCCTTCCCCGAGTAGATCTAGGCACAGAGCCTTACACAGTATTTTACAGTTTCTTTCACTTAGCCTTGCAAGTCTCACACAGTGTGCACAAATCCAAATCACACAGATCTACGTTTGCACTTAGCAATAATGGCTCACACTGACTAGTCACTAGTCACGACTTCTTACATCACCTAGACTTCTATTTATTCATTACAAAATAGGCCTAAGAATGGGTAAACCCATGGGCCAACATCCCCATACCCATTAAATAGGCCCCAAACCCAAAAATCCCTAAAAAGGGGCCGAGATCCCGTGATCTCTTCTTCGACTTGCGCTTCACCTTCGACAGCCTATCAAAGTCCCAAAATGGTCAAAAATGGCCAAGGGTCCTCAAAAATTGGTCAAGGGACAACACGAGGGATGAAGGAAGAAACATCAACATAGTTACACATGGAGGAGCTAAAACAGGAAACGACGTAGTACGAAAAGAGTCAATACAACACCAATGGGTGAAGAAGAATATCGAACCAAGGAAGCAGTTTGACGCACAGGACGAGAAGGAGATATTTAAGAAAGCCAAACAAGAATTTCTAAAGCATGACATTGCATTGACCTCAACCGTGCAACATAGTAAGGAAGTACCATAGTACGAGATGCCTCCATCGTTGGATCATACCAAAGGAATGCATCCCCTGGGATAAGTAAGTACAATCAAAGGATTTTTGCAAGCCTATGTAAAATTACTAAATGATCCATTCTCTGTCAAAGTATTACAAAATATACTAGAAATATGTAGCATAGAGACAAAAGGAAATCTAGAACATAAAACAATCAATCACGTACATACAAGGAGAAGAATAAGTAGGGAGTTCAGGTTGAATGCCAACATTGGAGATTTCAACATGGGAGATATCATACTGGATCTAGGATCCGAAGTCAATGTATTACCTAAGAATACATGGCAATATATGGGAGATCACACATTAGGATATTCACCCGTTTAGCTAAAACTGACAAATCAGCACAGAGTTATACCAATTGGGAGACTAAAAGGAGTGACAACAGACCTGGATGGAGTGTGCACTAAAGATGACTTCGAAGTAATATAGATAGTGTATGAAACAACACCTTACCCAACATTGATCGGCTTGGATTGGGCGTTTGATAACCAGACCATAATCAACTTAAAGACATGGAAAATGACCTTTGAGTCAGGAGAATACAGGGTCATTACGCCATTAGACCCATCGGAAGGGGAAAGGTTCGTAGAGCCTACTTGCTTGGACTTGGAGGAAATTATCCAGTTGTATAGAACAAATGCGCGATATGAGGATTACGTAAACCCAACTGCAAATGGGATACTCAGTTGGTAGAGCATCACCTCATGTGCATCATAATCAGATACGAGTTTAGAGAACTGGCAACATAGGCTACATGAAGTTTCCACAAGAAGATGCATAAGAATATACCACACAGTAATATGGGTAGTTACGAAGATAAGGGAACCACCCAGATTCCATGGGGTAAATGATCTAGGATCATTCTTGACATGCTACGAAGATGGAGTATTAGAAAATTAGAGACTCTTAGCACTAGATATAGCACTCAAGGCCACACCTACAATATGGTGGGGTGCACACAAAGAAATAATCAAGGACTGGTACCAATGTAAGAGGTTACTAGGTATTAGGTTTGGTGCAAAACAAAGAAGCAACCAGCAGTAGAAATATGATGGACGGGGGGCACCAGTGGAACACTTGGAAAAGTGCAGAGCACTGTGGAAAAGGACACCCCCGAAGGAATGGCCTCATCATTTTGTACACACATTAGAGGGCATCCCAACAAAATGATATACAAACAAGGAACTGCATAGAGGAACTACGAGTTGGACAGTACTACAACAGAAATTTACAGTCACTTTCTCATTTGAACATGAGAGCCCCAACATAGATGTAGAACTTAAACAAATAAGAGGGGTGATATTCATTAAGGAACCATAAGTTGAACTCATAACAGAAGAACAACAACAGAACAAATAGACGGTGAAATAATTGTTGCCATGCTACCATGTGCAGGAAGAAGTACCGGATGAAGACGATTCGTGCAATATTCAGATTGAGGAAGTTGAAGGTGAAAGAGAAATGGAAGGTCCACCTCTAGAATCAAAAGTGATTACTGCATCGATCAAGGTGAAGAAATTCAACATTGGGACAGTTGAGAATCCCAAAATAGCCAGCATTGGAGACTACTGGGATGAGAAAACAATGGAAAGCATAACAAAGTTACTGTGCGAGTACATCGACCTGTTCCCCACAACGTTCACAAAAATGAAGGGCATAGCAGGATATCTAGGTGAAATGAAGATACCACTCAGAGTTGAGGCAAGACCGATCAAAAAATGACCATACAGACTAAATGCAATATATAAGCAAAAATTCAAAGCTGAGATCGATAGGATGTTGGAGCCTCAAATCATAGAACCGGTGGAAGAATCAAAATGGATAAGCCCGATTCTAGTTCAAGAGAAAAAACAAGGTGGGATAATAATGTGTGTCAACTTGAGGAAGTTGAATGATGCGTGCCTACATGACTCATTCCCTACACCTTTCACGGATGAGGTGTTGGAGAACGTAGGAGGACATAGAGTTTATTCATTCACTGGCGGATTTTCAAGATACCATCAAATCAAGATAGAATCAGAAGATAGATACAAGACCACTTTTGCTACAAAATGGGGATCCTATTAGTACACACTCATGTTGTTTGGACTGAATAATGCACCAACAATATTTTCTAGAGTAGTCATAGCTGCATTTAAATAATTTATCCACCAGTTTCTAGAGGTATACTTGGACAATTAGATAGTCTATAGTCTGTTGAAATACCATGTATAGGTATTTTGGCTGATGTTAGAAAGATGCAGGTAGTGCCAAATATCATTAAACATCAAGAAGTGCATCTTCGGAGCACCTTTTGGTATACTATTGGACCATATAGTATGGAAGCAAGGTTTAATAGTAGATCCTACCAAGATTGCAGTAACTGTTAACCTACCACCACCAAAAATAGTCTATCAACTAAGAGGGATATTGGGACACACTGAATACTACATAAAATTTATAAAAGGGTACGTGAAGATCACCGCACTAATTAAGAAACTGCTAAGGAAAGACACAAATTTCCAGTGGAATGAGGATTGTCAACACGGTCTGGATACGCTGAAAGAAAAGATGATAATCACACCAATACTAGTATTCCTAGACCGGGAGAAGACATTCCACATACATGTAGATGCATCGACCATATCACTTGGAGCTATTCTAGTGCAACTAGGAGCAAGAGAATTGGATCATCCTATAGAATTGATAGCAGAAAAATGTCAGAATCGGAGCAGAACTACAACACTACAGAGAGGGAAGGCCTAGATATGGTCTGCGTGCTTCATAAGTTCAGACATTACTTGCTGGGGAAACATTTAAAGATGTTCATAGACCATTCAGTGCTCAAATACCTAGTCAACAAGCCAATGTTGGGGGGGGGGGATAATTTGCAAATGGCTATTGTTGTTTCAAGAATTTTATTTTGAAGTAATAGTCAAGCCAGGGAAGTTGAATGTAGGACCTGATCACCTATCAAGGATCATGAATGGAGAGAAACCTACAAATCTAGAGGACAAATTTCCAGACGCATAGTTATTTTCAGTCCATATCGTCGATGAATACTTCATAAAAAATTTCCAGTACTTGACTATAGGGACTACGCCACAAGAATATAACACCATGCAGAAGAAAAACCTGGTAGTCTGGGCTACATACTATCAACTAATTGTAGGACACTTATACAAAATAAGTGTAGATAGCATCTTGAGAAGATGTGTGATAGAACATGAAAGACCAAGGATTTTAGCAGAAGCCCATGAGGGAATAATAGGAGGACATTACATAGGAAAATCTACCGCACATAAGGTATTGCGTGTAGGACTATGGTGGCTGACCATTCATAGGGACTCAAAAGAGTACTTCCATAAATGTGATATATGTTAGAAGGTTGGTAAATCGAATAGAAGGGTCGAAATTCCCCTGCGACCACAGGTAACTTTTAAAGTATTCGAAAAATGGGAAATAGATTTTGTGGGACCAATTAACCCACCAACAAAAAGGACAAGAGCGATGTACATTATCACCACGATGAAATACCTGACAAGATGGGAGGAAGCAACACCAGTAAAAGACTGCAGTGCAGAGACAACATCACACTTCCTATTCGAACAAGTGATCACCAAATTTGGTTTCCCTAGGATTTTGATGAGTGACCAAGGCACTCACTTCATTAACAGTACTTTTAAGGCTATGACTGAGGAATTGGAAGTTCATCATCAAAGGAGTACATCATATCACCCTCAAGCAAATGGAACACTGGAAGCCTTTGACAATATCCTTGAAAATGCACTAACGAATATCTGTAACGTCAATAGGGATGATTGGGACCTAAAGATACCAGCAGTATTTTGGGCATACAGGACCACATGCAAGAAGTTGATAGGACAAATGCCATTCATATTGGTATATGGACAAGAAGCAGTGTTTCCACTAGAATTTTTGGTACCCAGTCTATGCGTAGCAATGATTATGAACATGACAGAATGAGGCGCAATACAAGATAGGCTGAATCAACTGATGAGCATGGAGGAATATAGGATTCTAGCAGGGTTCCACTAAGAAGTCCAGAAATAAAGGGACAAATCTTGGCATGACAAACATATGAAGAGGAAAAATTTCAAGGAAGGAGACTTAGTGTTGATGTATGAAATTAAATCCCTTCATCATTCAAGAAAACTCAGAGTGCATCGGTTAGGACCATACGAAGTAAAAACTGTCACAAATGAGGGAGATATATAGTTGAAGTATTTAGGAGGCACACAACTCATAGGGATGATCAATGGGAGTTGAATGAAGCTGTATAGGATAGTCGACCCCTTAGCACTTAAAAACAAAAAAATGTCGCGTCATGTCGGACATCAAAAGATAACAACAGAGGTATAGTGCACCGAAAATAGAATGAGCACGCACACTCGACAATGCTAGCCCAACCGAGACAAGTCCAATGGTAATTACAAAGTGGAAACAACAAGAAAGACGGATATGGAAAAAGAAGCGCCAACTGATGACGACTATCAGAATTGAATGCCAGGAACGACTGATAGGACGTCGCATTATTCGCACCAAATGGCGACGGGAAGGGAAATAAATGGAAAGTACGTGGGAACCGATAGTTCAATTAAAAAACAATCATGGTAACGTCTCCAACAAGATTCACACAACACCGATACAAAGCAAGCACGTGGGAGCAGAAAGGTTATTGTGAAATCGGGAAAGGCACAGAGCGATAGAACATACGAAGCAGAGAGTTAAGGTTGCAGAGGCAACTAAGCTCGATGAATGACATATTTACCACCATGGCACCACCCAAACAGGGAGAACCGAGCCAGACTACCAGATAACCTCGAAGCAGTGCTAGAGCACCATCACAGCCACAGGGAAGAGAACAACAACCATATCAGCCTCCAGAATTCGTCAATGTGGACGAAATCTCGTTGCATGATATGACACCAGCAAGCCCCACACCCATTATGGAGGAAACCCAGCAAACACCACCAGTGGGAATGGACATTGATATGTCGGAAGAGGGACAGGGCCAACAGGATGATGACATAGGAAACCAAGTGCACCTTGAAAACCCTGATGAAGCCCCAAGAGACAATGGGACAGCTCCAAACTAGGCAGAAACGACCGCACCAGAAAGATCACAAACAACCATGCCAGAAAAACCACAGGAGGTAACAGTGGAAGATGTCACTGACTAACCAAATGAGTATGCATAAGAGAGAACAATGGAGGTTGGAACCTCGAGTCATCCACCACAACGAAAGGGAATGCAGACGGTACCAAGGTCACCGCGTAGGCAACCCACCGTAGTCATTTTCTTATCACACATTCTGGAAGGGGTATGTATAACAACAAATATTTTAGGCCACGTCGAGAAATTGAGGTACTTAGACCATGATGTGAAGGAAACAAACAAGTTCCTAGAGTTCTCTAAGCAATTCTACCTATAGATTGTGGGTATAGGACCCTTTGGTGAACCAATTAATCAACCAGTCCAACGGGTAGCAGGACTGGCCAAAAACGAGATTCTAGGACTTTTGGACCTACCGCACTTTGGGAGGGGCCAGTATGCAAACAACTGAGTCAAGTAGTTGATGGCAGTCACCCATGGGGGATACCTATGGATGGAACAACTTGTCTCAATAGATGTAGAGCTCATCACATACATCATAGGGTTTCCATCACAGGGTGAGGATCCTGTGCAGTTCCTTGAGGAAAAAAAAAAAACAGAAAGCATTGGTCGAGGAAATGAAGAATAAATATGGCACTGAAAGGGGATCACGCGGAATCAACATCAAGCATATTAGTGACGTCGTGACAAGAATGGCCACAAAAATCATGGCATGCAAATTTCTCAGGAAATTCCACAATGAGGAAGTCTCAGCTGAGGTTGTCGCAGTTGCAAAACATTATGTAGAGGGCACCACACTCAGTTGGGCCCCTTAATTGTTGAATATGTTCCTAGACAACTGCAAGGATGCACAGGATCTGGGGGCAGAATTTCATTATTCATGGTTACTCATCCTGATAGCCTTGATCTGATGGAAGGATCCAAAGTATTCATTTTTTTCCACTAGACCCAATCCCTGCCACAGATCACGATACTTATTGTTGGGGTCCGCTTCAGACTCCAAGAAAAGAAAGGTGAATGCAGACATATTCAAAGGATATCTCAGCAACATACAGGACAACATTGCCAACACTTGGAGGGTGACACCAGAAGCAATCTCACAATATCAAGGCATAACCAACTTCAAAGCCACTAGACATGCGATGTGGATCCAAGCATGGAAATATCCCAACAATCAATGGCTACAACTACGCTATTGCATCAAGAAGGAAGACATAGAGATGGCCATTAAGGATTAGGAAGATGACTGGAGGATTCCAATCCTCATTCAATAAATACCCACAGAGATAGAGGAGGAGGAGGAGGAGGTAATATAGGAACAAACACATGCTGAGGGAATAATAGTGCCCAAGAAACCAAGGACAGGTCAGAACAAGGCACAATAGAAAAAAGGGGGGACATCCAAGGCAGGCTCCCAGACGAGGAAGAAGAACAACATACAGGTGCCACAGGTACAACAGAAACAGGTTGAGACAGCACAAGGAACTACATCAAGTGCTACTCCTCGGGAGTAAGTCCAGACTAAGAGGTCATTCATCCAGATGGGGGGTGCATGTAAGAAGGCGAAGGAACAAAAAATTCCCCCAGAATACATGATCACCAAGGATGATGCGGACATGGTGGCCCAAATGATCCAAGATCGCACAGTCAAGTGTTTCAATAATGTTGCGTGCCAAAGGGACAAAATTGAGGAAGAGATGGCACATATGTGACAACTCCTAAAGCAGCTCGAAGAAGAACAGGCAGCCGACAGAAGCATAGGAATGGTCCCATCAGCATCACATATAGGAGGCGAAGCGGGATCAAGCTAGTAGGACAGGATCCAGACGACAGCACAGCCAAGATCGACATTTCATGTCACACCTAGCATGTTGCGCATGGATGAAATCATGGGGCAGAAACACGTAAAGGACTTGGCTCAAATATAGTTGGTATTGACGCAGATACCAACCAAGGCCTTGTATAAACTGCAAGTTAGTGTAACACAAGAGGTACAATCTCATGGATGCACATATGCAACAGAATTGTAGTAGGAAAAGGAAAATCGAGACGAGCTAGAATTGGTACTCAAGTAGGATAAGCTCGAGACTAAAGATGAGAAGGACCACGTGAATAGGCTGGAGAAGAAATTGGTCACAGCCTATGAGAAAATCCCAAAGAACGCGAAGATGGTCAAACTCACGGTGACACAGAATATTGATCATATTGTGAAGACAATCAATAAATACCAACATGAGATTGAACACCTCTGGGAGAAGCTCACACCTACCACTCCACTAGAGGTGAAGAAGTAAAGGAATCAAGAGGCAAAAACATAGGTAAAGGATATAGAGTGACAAGTCCACACGACGACCGACTTGTTCGAGAAAGTATCACAGCTCTAAATGAATATGGAAGAGGATCAACAGATCTAGCAGTGGGACCAGGAAGGATAAAGGATAAGTGCATCTATCCAGGACCTCAAGCAGAGGCAGAAGACGATTTTGATCACGGAGTGCATCAAATGAGCGTAGGATATGAAGAAACTGTAGGAAGAAATCATAGCTACATAGACACAGAAAAAGGAGCGCCATGATCAAATGGAACCGCTCCAGGAGAGAGAAACAAAGGTCATATCACAAACAGAGGAAGCCAAAAAAAATATGGCACAAACCCAGGCAGAGTATGGAAGGATGGTCAACAACGATATTGCAGTGCAGGTATTGGACACACTCAAGGAGAAGACTGTGGAGGCCCAATCGCAAGAAATGGAGCTCAAGGAGAAGTTCCAAGCGATCACAAGAGAGATCGATGAAGCACACCAGGGTTAGGTGGCTAGGGATGAGCCACATGTCAGTGTTGAGGGCCTGTTAGAAGTAGATTGAATCAGAAAGAAAGGATATTTTGGGGAGAAAGGCATGCAAGAGGAAAGTGATAGCTGGAAGGAAAAGAAGCACGTGCGCATGCATGGAAGATCTAATGACACTAGGGTTAGGGTTGTTGTAATACATTGTAATGGTTGGTAAGACGAAAATATAAACAAGTAGTACTGAGAAGAAGAGGGAGAGACAAAGGGGAAAAAAGAGGCGAATAGAGATGAGAGAAAGAGAGAAAAATATTGTAAGGACTGTACAAATCCTTAAGCTGGTGAGTGAAGGAAAGAGTGAGTGACTCGATCCCGAGGGTTAGATCGTAGGCTGAGGAGCCTAGTGCAATCTATTCAGCCTTGCAGGGATCGAGGAGCCTATTGAGGGGAGTGAGAACCAAGAATGTAAACACATGCGACGTGATATCTTTCTAAACCATAATAAAATTTTGAGAGCCATCTCTTTGTGGACGTAGCCTAGGAGGGGGTGAACCACAGTAACACTATGTTTTGGAATGGAATGAATGTGTCTTTGTGCCTGATTATTTGATGAATGTTGAATGAATGTTGAATGAATGAAGTGATTAAGTATATCAGGTATTTTACATGCATACATAGAATAAATGTTATAGCAGGATGTTAAATAGACTAGATAATGGTTGCGACGTACAAGTATAGATCTCACTCAGTCCCAGGTTTAAAACACCTTAGTATTCTAGCCACCCATAAGAGCTATCTCGGGTGACACTGTGCAGTGCACTCTGTGTACTTTGTTGTCTTCCGTGTAACCATAGGGGCCAATAGTCTTAAGGGATTTTGTTGGGAAGCTTCTTGGTTATGAACTGGGGTCAATCTTTAATGGTAAATGGCTAAAAAGAAAGAGGAAAACTAACACTCTCAACACTTCGTGAATTTTTATGTCTCCTAAAAAATGGCCTCTAGCTGGTCCATCATGCATGTCTTTCGGGACTTTATCATCACATTGTTTTTCAAGGCACAAAAGTAACACTCCATCATAGTTTTTTCTACACAAGATGTCATGCATTAGCTGATATTGTAAGGATTTCAATCAGAGTGATCTCTTCTGCTTAACATTAAGGTGATATGCGGTTGTGCCATGTTGTAGGTAATATTTGAGAACATTTTAATATGATCCCTCAATGGCTAGGATATATGGAAGCTATTGTGTATACATTGTTGGTTCATATTGCCACCCATCCTCTTCTTGATCTCCATCATTGGTATCTTGTGTTACTAGCTTGCACAAGCCTTGACCTTTCACGATGTTGGATAGTTTAAACTCTAGGTCATATTCTTGTAAGGTCGTCATCCAATTACCTCGTCCCTCTCCCAACTCTCTTTGAACGAAAAGAGACCCAACCTTTGGGTGAGGGATGATGACTTTTGTATGATTTTTTAGAATATAAGGTCTGAATTGTTTAATAGTTGTATGGACAGTGTAATCTTGCTCATCCACCATAGGGTAGTTCAACTCAGCACCTTGTAGTCCAGTTCTCATGAACACAACATGATATTCATCTCCTTGTTCATTTTTCTGCATAAGCATTGTTGTGAGGGTGTGATCAGACATGAATGTGTATAGTAAGAAATTCTTGGTGAAATCCGGACTCCACGGAGATGGGGAAATAGCTATGGTGGCTTTGATACTCTCGAATTATTCCTTCTCCACTGGTGTCCATTTAAATTGAACATCCTTTTTATCATTCTTTGAAGCGGTTTCAACAAAATATAGAATGAATCTCCTCAAAAAATTGATTCTACCAAATAATGATTGCATTGATTTCTTGTTATGTGGTGGAGGGATTTGCAAAATAGATTTTGTCCTTTCCAAATCCACTAAAATTCCATCTTTGGAAATTAAATGGCCTATTAGTAAGCCTTCTAAAAATGAAAATGTAGTTTCCTTGGGATTCAAAGAAATCCTGTATTTTCTACATCATTCAAATATTTATTTTAGGTGTCTTGGGTGGTATTCTCTCTTCTTCGAATAAATAGTCACATCATCAAGGTAAACCACCACACTTTGACCGATTAACCCTTGAAAAGAGATCTACATTACCCTTTGAAAAATATCGCTTGCATTCATTAAACCAAAGGGAATTATTATGTATGAATACGTCCCTCATTTAGTATGGAACACGGTCTTTAATCGGTCAGGTTCTGCTACGAGAACCTGATTGTATCCTGAAAATCTGTCTAGTAAAGAAAACAGTTTAGATCTGGAGACAAGTTGTAAGATATACTCCATCAAGGGGACTGGATAGTTGTCTTCATCGGAAGCACGATTCAAATTTCGAAAATATATACAAATTTTTATTTCTCCCGGCTTCTTCCTCATAGGCATCATGTTAGAAACCCAAGTTGAATGTTGAACTTTAAAGATAATTTGGGCATCTAGCATTTTTTTTAATTTCTTCTGTATAAGAGGTTCGAGAGTTGGGTGTATCTTCCTGAGATTTTTCTGAAATGGTTAACACCCTCTTTAATGGGAATCACATGTTGTATTATCCGGGTATCATAGGTTTTCAAGACATCATAAGTCCAAGCAAAAACATCTTGATATCTCTTAAACAACTCAGTGAATGTGTTTTTTTCTGCCTCTAAACAACAGGTGCCCATATTGACGTATTTAGGTTGTTCATAGGTTCCAAGGTTGACCAAAAACTGCATCATAGTAGAACTATTTCTTTTTTGGTTGGCAAGTCTTCTGAACTTGGATTGCAAATCGAATAATTTTTCAAGAGTCAAAATATTTTTCGAGACAAAGTTTTTCATTACTTTATTTGCTTCATCCTGATAAGTCTATAGTTCTTGTTGATGCATTTCATCATCAATCACTGCATCTTGGAAAGTGTCCAAACTAGTAAGAAAGTTGATAATTTGAGTATCACCATCGAATAATCACCAATTTGTGATGTTGTCTGGCATGGATGGCCTGAAAATAATTTCAACTGGAAAACCATCATCAGGGAGAATGAATCTAGATGAGACATTGGCCAATATATCTGCATCTATATTTTGACTATGAGGTATAAAAGTAATATTGAATATGTTGAAATAGTAAAGAAAATTCCATACCTCTTGTTGATATTCTTTGAGATGCGGGGACATGAAATCAATAGTATTTTTTACCTGTCGAATCATTATTTTAGAGTCACCAAACACCTTGAGATTGAGAACTTGAACTAAGGCTTTCTATTCCACAATGTTGTTGGTGCATTCAAATTATAGGTTGTAGGATATGAGTGTTTTACCTTGTTCAGGTTCGATCAGGACACATCTCGCTCTGACTCCGTATGTCTTAGAGCCATCAAAAAACATAGACCACATGTCAGAATTTTTTTTTTATTAATTGAACTAAAACCTAGGTTAGTTAATATGTTACAAGCTCTATGGTGTGTTCGTGGGAGGATTTCAGATTGTAAATCTGGATGTACTTAATATTTATATGCTTCATAACATCCATGGTCAATCTCAAAAAAGTAATTACCCAAGACCGAATGTGAAAAATTTATAGGTTCATTCTTACCTTCCAATTCCATCACCGTGTGTTTCATGTGAGCTTCATTGTTTACTCTGATTTGATTTTACTTACCCTTGTACGGAAACCACAAGTGAGACCAATCGATAGAAAAGTAGCCTTGAATTTTGTCTGACCAATCCCTGCTCAAGAGAAAACCGTAACTTTCTAGTATGTCCACAACAACAATATCTATATTTTGAAGCACCCTAGGATCAGATGAAAGTCTAATTAAGACATCCTTGAGTTCTCCCTTTACTTTAAGATCCATCCTATCTAGCTGTATAATTCTATTCTTTGTCATTTACGGAACAACATTCATTTTTTTTGTAGACAGAAAAAGACATAATGTTAGAGGACGCACCCAAGTCTGTTAGACAATTATGCACATTGAAATTAAAATTTTCATAAGTGAGCAGAAAATGTGGGATCTGTGACTTCGAGTATGTGCCTCTCCTTCATTTGTTTATGGTTGCTTGATTTATAACTTGTGTATGACATGTACCTCATCTTCCGAGAAGGTGTTGTCAGTATCAGCGACCATCTTTTTTTAAGCGTCATCGGGTTTGAAAGCATCATTCAAGATCTCACATTATTGTGGTAATGAAAAAATATCAAACATGGAAATTCCATCTTTTGTTTTCTTCGTGTCTTCTATAATATTATAGTCTAGGGTATGTGTGTTTGGGTTGTTCGTTGTTTAGCTCGATTTCTTCTCACATGTTTTGTTGTTGTTTGTTACTACATTAAGTTTGGTGTTGTTCCCAACTGAATTAGATGTACTTGGTTTATCTGTGTTGGTTGGGACGGTTTTGCTTGTTTTTCCAGTGGATTTCCATTGAGTTGGATCATTCAGTGGTGGGGAGCAGGGGGAGGAGTAATTTTCTTGAGGGGAACCTTTTTATCATATTTGGAAGAAGGAGTGTCAGGAATTGGACCTTTCTTGCATACATTATAATTCTTTTGGGTAGTAGCCTTGATCACTGGTGTATATTCCATGAATATCTCTTCTATATGTTCATCATATAAGTATAGACACTAGTCCCAAAAAGGCATAGCGGATTCTAGAGGAGCTTCTTCAATGGTATCATTTTGGGATTCTACAGGGTGTTCATCAACTACCCTCTATTGATCCAATAACTGATTAATCACTAGGGTCATGAACTTTCCCCATTTAGGGCAAGTTCGTTCCAAGTGGTTTTGTTGGTGGTAAGATAAAAAATTATCATTGTTGAAGTTGTCTAAGTTTAAGGCCATATGAGAGGGTTCTGGTGGTCTTGGTGGATTGACTTGTTTCTTAAAGAGCAAGAGAAAAGTATGAGGTTTTGATGATCATTCGCTAACATTATTCTTGAGGTCTACAAATTTGTTTGATACTTTCTTAACTAATTTTACCACATTGTCGATATCCCTCGGTTCCTTTTTGAGTGGTTTAGTTAACAACAAAGTTTTCTTTCCATCTGATCTGGTTTCCTCAAAATGTGAGTGATGATCATAAGAATATAACTATCTTTTTATTGTTTCTGCTTCATCAAAATTCAATGCCAAAGTGTTCTTATTATACCGTTTGACAAACATCCCTATGGAAGGGGTCAAGGTTTTCGTATAATATTCAATGGTAAGGATTGAGCAGGAGCTATATCATTGGGGAACTTAATCAAGACATTGAGAAACCTATGGTTGAAATCTTTTACCTTCTCTCTTTTTTCCATCTTAATATCTCCTAACTCCTTATGCAAAGATGCATTTGTTTTCCTTTCTCTGAATTTTCTGATAAAAACTCTCTCAAAATCATCTCGACGAGTTATATATCTAAGTGGCAGGATGAAATACCAAGTAGACGCTCAGCCTGAAAAAGTATAAGGAAATACCCTATAAATTAAATCTTCATGTTGGACATTTAATAAGTGAGTAGCTAGGAAGAATTTTTTTAAATGATCTTCTGATGACCCGCATTTGTACGGATCAAATTTGGGAAGGATTTTGTCTAAATTCCTAGAAATTTCATGTAATGGTCCAACTAAATTTAAGGGAACTTGTGCCATCCATCAAGGGATTATATCTCTTTGGTCTCTATTTTCATCCATAATTTGTTCTAAAATAATTTATGGGTTTTCACCTTCATGGTTATCCTCAAGTTCGATAAAGGTGTGCACGACTCGGTTCAATGGTACTGTAACTTCTTGTAAAGTGGTCTCAATAAGATCATCTATGAAATGAACATAAATATCGGGATAAGTCTTAGGTATTTCCACACGAGTTGCTTTCCTTCTTGGAAGCTCAACGATTCTCGTCAACTTACCAAGTAGTTTTGCATAAGCGCCTGTAAGGGGACAAGTTCCAGAGAACTCTTGTTGTGGTATTTTGTACCAAATTTCCGAGTCTGTTTCAGGACAATCGGAGGCACTTCAAAAATTAAGATTCAAATCTTTGTAGGTAATTTCTTGTTCATAATCAATATGAGGGAACAAAGTGGGGTTGGGGTTATTTCTTGAAGACTGATTTTGGTTGTATAGTTCATTCATCTAAGCCATAAAAATGGCCCTCCTTCCAGCACCAATTCAATTGATGGGTCTAAATTAGCCCGACAAGAGCAAGGGGAACTCCTAGGCACACAGTCCCAACTAGACTATGCACCATTTGACTATGAGACCCATCCAGAATTTGGCCTGGTTGACATTATTATTTTGGGGTTTTTGGACCAATTACGACCCGGTTTACCAATGAGGATGAATGTAATATATATATGTATAT
>ML784362.1:406708-420173 GCA_009831015.1 Picea engelmannii
ATATATATATATATATATATATATATATATATATATATATATATATATATAAAGACTTAAATATATGCGAGAGAATACTTAAAACTGCAGAATAACTTAGAGTGCATAATATTAATCCATAGGCAAACAAGGATTCTCATAGTCTATGTGAACAACATACATCTCCACTCGAAATAATTCACAACAAAGACAACTTCACGCACAAGTGTTCCTTCTTCAGAAAACTGGCCCTAAGGATTTCTCAATATTCATCAACAAAGTACAAGTTCTTGAATTAGTTCTTCGGTCTATACCTTGCTTGAAAAGACAAAAAGTCCACTAAAAAATGGGTCTCTACTCTTTCTTATACAATTATTAGTAACAGCTAAGTGAATATTTTCCTTCCTCTTGAAGAAGTTGTTACAAAACGGTTTATTTTCCTATTTCCTAGTGAAAAGTGTACACTAAAGACAAAAATTGAAATCAGTTGAGAAAAAGACAAAATAGTAGGCAAAAATGGCATTTTTCAGATTGTAATTTTGTCTTATTCAAGGACTCTTATCTCTATGATATATTGTCCACACTTCTAGTTTATCATACAATGAGATGATCCTTCGGTATAGTATTTCTTTGAGTGAAACATCATCCATGGATGTTATTTGTTCTATGACCTTCGTATTTTTAGATAAAGTGTCCATGAACGCTTGGATCATGGTGTGGAGTATGGTCGGTTGTACAATGTGTTGTTATATGAGTTCCTTGGCTACTTCAGTAGTTTCCTTAGTAATCTCTCGCCTTTGATTGGTGTTGTCTTGGATTTTTCCGATTAACTCTTCCATAACCAAGTTCTTCCCAAGCTCAGCCAATGGGGGAAGTTGACATTCTCTGATCAGTTCTTGGGCAACCTTGTGCAATTTCAAACATAATTCCATTGACTTAGTAGTCTCTTTGTCAACTCTTTTCCCAACTTGTTGACAATGGTCTAGTGAGTGGATATCAGTTATCCTCTCCATATTAAAGGGACGTTAAAGTTCAATTGGTGCGTCAGGATTTTCCGCGATCGATTGGTCAAGGTAGCCTATCCTTTCCCGGATCGTGTTGAAATGTGAGAGATTTGATTTCCATTGACTATGTTGATCCTTGATTGTAGTTGTCATATGCTATAAGATATGAAATTGTGCATACATGTCAATAAGGGCCTCTTCCAGATCTGTCCTTACTTTCTCAGTGCTTTCTTTAAAGTTCTATATGTTGTTCTCATCAACTTTTACATGTCAGAGCTTGCTTTCAAGTTCCCTAATTTTTTCTTCTTACTCTTGATTATGCTAGCATAGCCTCCAAATATTGTCTTCATTAGAGCTCATAAACGTAGCACCATATGTTGCAGTGGCTATTGGGTTTTCCCTTACATCTCATGTTATGGGAACGTGCGTCACAACTAAGATTGGAATTCCTTCTGTTGTTGTTACTTTATTCAACTGTTCTTTCATGATATTGGCGTTCTTTCTATCATAAGTGAATATTCTCAAATTGAGTACTTTTCTTGGTTGAAATGGTGTCCAGATTCCCAGTCCTAAACCTCTGGCTGATGTGTCTATTTCGATGTCTGCAGTTGACACCTCCAGGAGATCTATATCCATTGGGTGAGTTTCATCACCTCTGTCTTATGCATATTTCTATTGTTTTTCTTCTTATATTTCTTTGTCGGCTGCTTCTTTTTCCTCTCTCTCTGCTACTTCTCTGGTTGCTTCTTCTCTTTGTTTGGTCTCCCTTTCTGCTACAGTTTTTTCTTCTGTCTTGGCTTTACCTTTGTCTTTGTCTTTCTTTGCCTCAATCTTCCATTTTTTCTTGGCAACATCATTCTTCTTCTTATGGAATTTCTCCTTGTCTCTTCTTTTCTTTTCGGTTGGTACTTCCTCTTCTTCTCATGTCAATCCATAGTGTACTAAGGTAGAGGTAGGGGTGATTCCCCAGTCACCTCCTCTCTTTCTTTCTTTCAAGCTTCTTCTCTAGATCTCTCTTCATTTGCAATTTTCCCTATGGTTTGGTCGCGTCTTTGGAAGGTTACATCATCATAGGTTTGAGCATTCTGATGTACATCCTCTTCATCCCAGATATTCATCGTGTATTCCCAGAGAAAACCTATTTTTTTGAAGTGGTCTCTCATGATATTATTGGGATTGTGCCTTCTGAACCGTTCTTCTCTGAAGTGATAAGACATTAGGGTGTTCACCTCTGCTTGATATTGCTTGGTATTCCCAAAGAAGTAGTTCCCCACGTATAGCAGCAGTGGTGGCCAAATTTCATTTTTTACTCGATACAGTATTCCACCAACCCCATGTATTATAGTTTGATATATAACCTCCTCGAGCACAAGTTTATGAAGCACAAATCGAGGGAGCAGATGAGGGGGCTTCATTGCACCACAAACTCTTATGTAGTTGTTTTGTTCCATGAGGTACCAGTCTCCAATCCTTCTTATTACTATTTTTTCCTTATTAGTCATGCAGGGGCAGTGGTGCAGAATATGAACTCATACAAGGGAGACAAAAAATGTTCACATATATTTTGGTACTTTTTCTGATACTTATTCTCCCATAACACTTTGCAATATACATGGATGGTCGGATATAAGGGTTTCCATTTCCATCCCATCCTAGGGTACTAATGGGCCACACACATAATTTCCAAGAGGTATGAGGACATGTGAAAGATCATGAAGGTTCCAGGATGAGCTCTTTTGACTGCAGAGATGGCTACTATTAGATTTTCTGATAATATATCTTCCCAATTAAATGATAATCCATCATCTACACAGTAATATATCAAAGTCATATATGATAAGGAAATTGGGATGCATATCATTCTCCATATATTTGACACAACATAGCTACCAGATATTGATAAGGCCTTCTCAAAAATCTTGTGGGGTACCCTCCCTTGGGTCTGTACTTGAATTCTTTGTCAGCCTTGTAACATTTAGGAAACAAATATTTGGAAGTGTATTAAAATTTGTTGAGGATTGTTTTTCCTAGATTATTGATTCCTTTCTCAATGTGATATCATTTTTCCAGGTACTCTGGCCTGAAAGAGGATATGGATCATTTTTTGGCATCACAAATGTATTTATCATTCACATCTATGTTTTTTAGGATTCAGGTGATGGAAGATTCACAAGGTAAGACATTCGAGTGGGATGCTACTTTGAATATGCCAGAATTTATAATGTTTTTGAATATTTTAATCTCATCCTTATCTTCAGAATCAGTGGAGAAATTAGACTTCTTAAGCATGTGATGCACTTTTCCCCACTTTAATGTTTCTACATCCTTTTCCAAGAGCCCAGATGTGTTATCGTACATGGATACGATGAATTCTAGTTCACCTTCAATCCATTGGCCACTTCCATAGGCCTTGGTCCCAAGTGCCTTACTCGTTGTCTTCTTTCGTGTGGACATATTTGGACCTACAAGAAAAAAGGTGGGCTTAGTGCGGAGATTAAAGACATAGATAATACGAAGTTTAATGTAGCTTGAGAATTTTAAAATACCAAAAGATTCACTTGAAATGTCATTGGGTAGACGGTTGTCATCTAATGATGATAAGAAAATGGAAGGAGTGTTTAAAATCCTGGTGAAACGTTGAGGAGGAATGACTGAAAACTATGCTCAGAAAGTAAATCAAACATTTTGAAGCTAACTCCTTCGATGTAAATTGGAGGAGTTGATAACAAGTGTTATGATGTGCATCATACAAGTCAATGCAAATTTATTTTATATTAATCAGGGAAGTTCGTGCCAAAGACTCCAAAAGTCTTAGGGGTAGTTGGTTCAAAATACTCTAGTGTGCTATTGACGGAGTTACTGCTAACTCCTCCGATGAAAATAAGAGGAGTTAATGGTAAGTGTTCTGATATGAATCGACAAAGTTGAATTTAAAGTCTCTGATGTCAACTATAGGAATATCATTGAAGTTATTGGTGATTCCTTCGATCAAATCAGAGGCGTTAATACTAACTCCTACGGTGCAATCAAAGAAGTTAAGGGACGTTTACCTTGGTATATCGACAATTAGAGTGCCAAATGAAAACTTGTAAGGCATGTGAAAATTGGTTCGTTTGGGTTGTATTAGGCCAGAACAAGGGAAAGGCTTGCATCACCTTGCCTTTTCATTAATGGTGAGCTCGATTATTATTGTTGCGCTAAATTCAAAGGAGAATTTTAGGGTTTGACCTGAATGAAGGTAGGTCCGATGATAACATGTTTCATATTAAGGAAAGACACATGTGAGTGGTTTGTTCTGGGGAGCAATTTCATTCAAACCGAGGGTCTCGATGAAGGACGATGCATAGCCATGGAGTCAATATTTCCAGGTGAGTAGCCACAACAATATTGAGGGTGGTTAGGGATTCCAGGGAGTAAAATCTAAAAGGAACAAAACAAGCCCTACCCTTAATGGAAAAACCTAACTCTAGATTGTAGAGATGGGTTGATTACTTACCTGTCCTTTGTTACCATGTGTATGGTTGAAAATGCTTGGGGGTTCCTTATTGCATTATTATTTTGAGGGTAGAGTCTTTTGTTACTCAACGCTTGGTAAGATAATGAAAAGGTGGGGAAATTGCTATATATAAAAATTGGCAAATTAACACTTAATGCGGGTAGTTGGCATTTATGATTGGTGAAATTTGTGGGAAGTCCTTCAATGTACATCGAACAACATACTGCGAAGTATGCCACTTTTATCGGATAAAATGGAGGAAACTCCTCCGATGGAATCAAAATATTTGGGTTTAACTCCTCTGATTTCATCGGAATGGTTGCAATGGAAAAATATTTTGGAGGAAGTGAGGGTGGAACCGAATGAAGTTCAATCGAAGAGGTTATAGAAACTTGTTGGATGTGCATCAGAAGATTTGAAGGAAACTCCTCCAATGTGCATCAGATGATTTTAAAGGAACTCCTTTGATGTACATCAGAGGAGTTAAAACTAACTCTACTAAAAATCTCAAACTTTCTTGGAAAATAATTTTTTCAAGTACTTCTTTTTTTCAAATGTTAACTTGGGGTAAGTAAGACTTGATTGATGGACTTGAGGGATGAGTAAGTAAGTTGCAGGAATAATCTTTAAAAATAAAAAAAAGTAAGGGGGGCTCCATTTCTTGAAAGGAAATTTCAATTGGATTGTCAAGAAATGCGGGGTTGTAGTGCTTGGCACAATAGTTCCTTATATCACGCAGCCTCATCCTACCTTTTATCCTAGTTTATTTTGTTATGAGTCTCAAGGGTGTCCATATCATCATCAAAGGTTGGTTTCAAATGCTCCAGCCATTTGAAAAATCCATGTTGGATATCTTCTTTCCTAATATTGAACGAAAGCATGGTCATTGTAGTTTCTCGGTCATCATTGGGATAGATGTATACATATTAAAATTACATTCAAATTCAAGAAAATGTGCATACTTGTCGATGATATTACGCGGGATGCGCAATTGTGATTTGGCAACTTGGATGAGATGGATGTACCATTTCAAAAAATCCTTGTCATTGGTGGCTTGAATAGTGGGGATTTTGTTGAATTATAAGGAAATAAATCAAGGGTGTGCAAAGGATATTCCACCCACAATAGCATGCTCGTGGCCTAGAGGAGGTCTATAGAGAATCATAGAAAAAAGAAAAATGACCCAGTTGTAGTGGAAATACTTACCGAAGTTTTGAGCTTCCAAGAAGTCGTTGATAAATTCATTAATGATGTAGTGTTCCCACGTCATATGAACACCTACAACATAGCATTCAGTAGTTATGATGATGTCGAGTGGGCATTCATATTTTTGGAATTTCCAAAATAATTCACATGCTAGAATTTGGGTGTAAAATCGGACTCGTCGATCGTTAATCATTGCAATCACAACCTCACGTATCCCTCGAAATGTACCATACTTTCCATAAATTTCATCATGTGTTTCATATTTGGCTCTGATCACTTTTTTTGGTTCCTCACCATGAATCAGAAGACCGGTAACCCGATGTATGGTCTCTGGATCAATTGGGTATTTATCATCTAGCTAAAGGTAGTCGTCGTGTAATCAAGTAGGAAGTGGGAATTCATCTTTTTGGAATTTCCTCAATAATTTACATGCTAGCATTTGGGTGGAAAATCATACTCGTCGATCATTAATCATTGCAATCATGACCCCGTAGGTCCCTCGACGTGTATCATACTTTCCATAAACATTGTCTTGTGTTTCATATTTGGCTATGAGAAATTTTTTTGGTTCCTTGTCAAGAATCAGAAGACCGGTAACCCGATGTATGGTCTCTACATAAACTAGGTATTTATCGTCTAGCCAAAGGTAGTCGTCATGTAACCGGGTAAGTAGGAAGTGGAAACATACCGTAACAAACACACCATGGCAAAAATGAGCACATTCTACCATTTTCATCATGGCATCGTATCAAACTGGCTTGGCCCATTCTTGTGTGAGTACCAGTGCTTTCCCATCTACACTCATAATTGTCTATGCATAGTTGGGGAAGAATATCTCTATGAACAAAATTGGGTCTTGGACATCATATTCAAAGAAGCAGGTGTCATGAGCCTTCCTAGTCTAGGATCCCATGAAACTAACATTGGTGGGAAATGTTGGCTCCGATATTTCTCTATCCTCGACAACCTTAGCTTTGTTATGGGCCTATGACTTGATGGAAGAAGCAATCGGTGGTTGCAATCACCAGTTACCTTGGTATCGTCAAGTATCGAGATGGAGGAATGAGCATGCAGGGTTGGAATCATATTATTTGCACCTATCTATCACCTAATAAAAAAAATTGTTGTGTTTCACCTATAAGGAACTGAACTTAGATAAAATAATAACCAATGGATTTGAATGGGGTAGTATTAATTCCTGTGAGATAAGATTCCCAACCTGGTATGGTCTGATGATCTATTTATAAATGTGCTAGTCGGTACTTTTTAGCCTCATTCCTATCCTTTCAAATCCATGTGGAATTTAAAATATCATCTATTGTCAAACACACAAAATGTCTGGACTTGATTTTGGTATTTATCATCGATTTATTCTCACAACATGCTAAATATTTTGGAGCACACGATTGGTTGTGTCTGTATTTATTACATGAAAATATCTGCACCACCTAATCTTTAACGTGATGTTGAATACTCTACTCATTCACAAAGTATTGTTCTTCAAGGGGTCTGTGCATGATTTATGCGCACCCCTACATCAGCACCCTAGATATTAAGATGTCGTGTTGGACCCTAATGAATCACGATGCTTCTTCACATGGATCCAAATTCTTGGTCTTCTCCATGGAGGGTCTTCAATAGTCAAGGTTGGACCTAGGGGACTCTGTTGTCCACCAAATTCTACATTGGATTCAACCTCAGGCCTAGGTTGCTCATCAGTTAACTCGATGGTAGTTGGAGGAATAAGATGGATGGAGCATCCTATTGGGAGATCGTGTTGGGTTTTCGGATAGATCATTCACGGATTTTGTCACTGCTTGTCCAAATAACACCTTTCACATGAGCACATTTATTTTCGGATATCAACCCTCATCTTGAACCTTTCTGATCCTTATTTTATGAGAAGAATGAAATGACTATAGATTATTAACAGGTGCTTAACACAAAATAACAGAGATATAGTAAAACTGATTTTCTATTCAATAACGAAATAAGCTGAAACTATAAAATGCAGCGGAAACATGCTTGTTGGAATGGGGGTGTCTTATCTCTGAGAAGAGATGTCATGGTTGCGCTCATTCGCAAGAAGATGATTACAATGAGGATCTAAAGGAATTTTTTTACAATAAGAAGGAATGCCAAAAACCCTATACATCCAAAAACCTAACCCTAGGAGATGAAGCGTCAAAAGTCATGTGGGCCCCGTTTGGGTAAGTTAGTACATCAACTTCCCGGGGTCGTAACTTTTACATACGATCCCTATTTTAGGCGTATGATAGCCTGTTGGAAAGGTATCGTCGAGGAGATTCATTTTAGGTGCAATATGGGAGAAAATTACATATTTCAAACCTATTTTCCCAAAAAACATCGTTTAGGACCTCAAAACGGCTCCGGAAGTGAAAACTGCTAAAAATAGTAAATTACCAAAATTGCCAGAAAATTGTTTTGAGCCAGTTGGAAAAGGTGGGTGGCCATCGATATCCACCTGGATCAATCCTCCATCCTTATAAATTAATGGTCTCCATTGTGTTGAGGTCCCCCATCAAATGAATAAATTTCTGTTGAATTTGGCTCCGGGTGACCTACTTGCCTTGGTGTAGGAGTTGCCCTGCTTTGAGGACTCGATAAAGCTGGATCCTTTGCTGTCGAGAGCCCTTGATCTGTGTGTCCACAATATGATCATTGGATTCATATTGTATGCCTTCGGGGTTGAGCTCTATTGGTGTCATTCATTCTGCTACTTCTGAGGTGTCCAATAATGATGGGAAATAAGGGCGAAGGAGATCCACGTTGAACATTGGGTGCAAGCCAAGGAAAGGAGGAATGTTCAGCTCAAAAGAATTATCCCCCATGGCCTTGGTGATGGTGTACGACCCATAACAGAGTGGTCAAATCTTTCGATGGGGTCCTGTAAGGCGTTCTTTCTGCAAGTGCAACCAATCTTTGTCGCCCACCTGAAACTTATGTGGCACCCGATGTTGATCATGGCATTGATTGTACTTGTCATTGGACTTCTGTAGGATATCCTGAACCTGTTGGTGGATGTGCTAGATCCACTCAATGAACTGGGTGGCTTTTTCATCTTCAGCTGGAGAAGGATATGAGTCGATCGAGGTGACCGCAAGGGGAAGTGCAACATCTATGGGACCCAATGACTGGAATCCCAACCCCACTTGAAAGGGGTTGTGGCTGGTTGATCTATGCAGGGCTCAGTTGTAGCTATGTTGGACATAGGGAAGGCTCTCATCCCATGTGCGAGGGTGATTTGAATTATACATGCGAAGGATATGCACAATCATTCTATTTACGACCTCGGTTTGGCCATCTGTCTGGGGGTAGAAGGTCATGGATTTGGTGAGATTGGTGTCCAGTAGTGACCAGAGGCTCAACCATAATGTCCTGAGAAATCGACTATCCCGATCTAAGACAATATTTTTTGGTATCCCAAAATGTACCCAGACTCAGTCAAAGCAGAGCTTGGCAGTGGCCTCTACTATGATTCTCTTCTTTCAGGCAACCAGAATCGCCATCTTAGAAAAGCGATCAACCACCACAAAAACACAGTCATTTCCCCACTTGGTGGACGGGAGGCCTGACATGTAGTTCATTGATATGGATTCCCATGTCCTGTCAGGAGTAGGAAGAGGGGTGTACAGGCCCTAATTCTTAGTGGTCGGTTTGGCAATAGCACAGACAATGCAAGAACTGATATACTTGTTTACCTCCTGTTGAAGTTTTGTCTAGTAGAAATGATTTTGTAGCATCGCCACTGTCTTTTCGACACCGAAGTTTCCTACCACCCGACTGTAGTGGGCTTCCCATATCAGCTTTACTCGCTCGCTTGATGGAACACAAATATGGCCCAGACGACACAACCCATCCTGAAGATGGAAATTATCAACAACTGCATTTGCACCCAACATTTGGTAGGTGGTGGAGAAGTCTGGGTCTATCTCATAGATTTGGGGCCATCCAAAGGTCTCATGGCCACAAGAGTCTAGCACCGTGGTGATTGTCGTGAATGGTGGTCTGCTGAGGCAATCAGCGACGCGATTGGTGCTTCCTGTTTTATACTTGATATTGAGGTGGAATTTCTACAAGTATGTGGACCACTTTTGATGGTAGTGATTCTGCAATTTTCCTTGTGTCTGCATAAACTACAGTGGATTATGATCAGTGTGGATGACTGTCTCCTTCCCAAGAATGTAATGTCTCCACTGGCGGCAAGCTTCCATAATGGATTACATTTCTTTGTTTTAAGTGGAGTACTTATGGACAACATTTTATAGTGTCTCACTATGATAGGCCACGAGGTGGCCGTGCTGAGTGAGAACAACACCCACAACATAGTCTAAAGCATCTGTGTCAATCTCAAAGGGTTGTTTTAGGTCTGGCAGTGACATTACTGGGGATGAGCACAAGTGTTGTTTCAAATCATCAAACGCTTGTTGTTGGGACCATCCCCACGCAAATTTATCCTTACCACTACCCCTAGTTATTTGGCTGAGGGCCCATGCAATATGGGAGAATCCCAACATGAACCTACGGTATAAATTGGCAAGGCCCAAGAATCTCCGAAGCTCAGTGAGTGTGTTTGGGGCTAGCCAGTCACGGATGACTTGGATCTTGGCTGGATCCACATGTACGCCATGTTGATCAATGATGTATCCCAGGTAATGGACCTTGTCCATGCCGAAAGATCATTTTTCCAAGTTCACGTATAGCTTGTGCTTCCACAGGGTGTGCAGAACCTGTTGAATATGCTGCAAGTGTTTGGCCCAAGTCTTGTTGTAAATGAGAATGTCATCCAGATGCACCACTACAAAATTATTGGTGAATGGTCACAGGATGTCATCCATAATCCTCATGAAAGTAGTTGGAGCATTTGTCAAATCAAAGGGCATGACCAACCATTCAAAAAGGCCTTCCTTTTGTTGAAAATACTAAAACAACTGAGAGGGGGGGTGAATCAGTTGTTTATAAGATTAAACAATTTTAAACCTTTTAAATGTTATTAATCTTCCTTCAATTGATCATCAACAATATACAACATATGGACAGTAAAAGCAAAGACCATCAGTCACACATAAAGTACACACAGAGACAGATTTTCATGAGGAAACCCATAAAGGGAGAAAACCTCTTCTTCTTCGAAATGATAGGCAATCTTTTTAGTTCTGTACATCATTTACAATTGAGTACCAACTCAATGTGAGGTTGCTACCTCTGTTTTACAAGCTACAACTTGTTTGAGAGCACCAACTCTCTGGTTTCTCTAGCACCCACTAGAAGGAAGCATCAACTCCCTGAATATTCCAGCACCAACTGGATGGAAGCACCAACTTCCTGAATGTTCCAGCACCAACTGGATGGAAGCACCAACTTCCAATTACACAGGCTCCAACCTGCATAACAGAGAACACTAGTTCTCCCTTGCACCTCCCTGCCACCCTGGTTTCTCTGGCTGCAACCAGATGGAAGCTACAACTTCCTGTGTTCAAGCTCCCACTTGAACCTCTGAGGACAACAGTCCTCCCGAGCACCTCCCAACCTCCCTAAATATAAATGGCTAAATAAACATTCAACTTTACGGATAAATCAGGTCTTACCAATGTTTCTTTGTTCTATAAATCTGGTCTTCTATGCACTGTTCTGCAGCTCTATTCTTCCTCTGTCTGTTCAACAGATATGCTCTGCATCAACTCGTGCTGTCATTCTTCTCTTATTCAACTCTTTGTTATTATGCTCTGCATTTCATCTCACCCTTCACATATACTCAATCTCCTCATGCGCATCCTCTTCGTCTCTATTCTTACAGTTTCATTCTTTTTCACTTACAGTATATCCAACCTGACACGGTATATTTCATCTTCTTTTATACACACGAACACGATGGTTCAACTTCCCAACTCCTTAGGCAAAATATCGACAACTTTCTAAGCAACTGAAACGATAATTGTTTCGCACTCAAGAATCTATTTTTGTTTAGCAAAATAGTAATTGATGAGTTACCTCTATGTGAAGAAACAGTAACCCTTAGATCTCATTCAAGTATTCTCCGCACCGTAGGATGACTTTTACAAATCTTGCCTTTAATTCGAATTTCGGCATTTCGACATTCCTTTGCCCAAGCTTCTCGACACTTTCACATCGCGATCTCCTAAACTCCGAGTTGGAGCTTATCTGGACTGAACCCTTCTCTTCCCATGACCAAGGGCTGTGACCAAGGCTTTAGGTGAAAGGCGCTTTCGCGATTTCGCCTATCGCTATTTCGTAAATGTTGCATAGTTTCTTCTACCTCTCCATATCGCGATTCGCGAAACTTCAATAAGAAGTTAGATCAACGGTCCAGATCATTTCTTGATATGACGGTTCATATTCAATCGCGATTTTGCATATCGTGAAATTGGCATTATGTTCTTTACCTTTCAAAATCCCAATTCGCGAAACTCCGATAAGGAGTTAGATCAACGGTCCAGATCATTTCTTGATCTGACGGTTCAAATTCAATCGCGATTTCGCATATCGCGAAATCGACATTATGTTCTTTACCTTTCAAAGTCTCGATTCGTGAAACTCTGATGTGGAGTTTGATCAATGGTCCAGATCTAATATTGACTTGACCGCTGCAATTGAATCGCTATATCGCATATCGCGATTTCGGCATTCTTGTTGTCAAGTTTTTGTCACTCCATGTCACGATTAGCGAAACTCCGACAGGGACTGGAATCAACGTTCCAGATCAAATATTGATCTGATGGCTTAGATTACATTGTGATTTCGCAAATCATGATTACACTCGTTTCTCCTTGCTCTTTAAAGACCGTGCAGTTTCTCCTCGATCCAATGGTGGTCGAACCCTGTGCTCGAATCTGACGGCTGAGATATGTCTCCCTCTTCAACGATCAGAGATTCTTCTTCTCAAAATTTCACTCATTCACTGCCTTCGATCATTCACTTCTCTGTACTTGTCTTCTGTTTGCCTGTCAATTACAAACTTGTTGTTCTCAAGTCATCTTCATTGTTGCCATCAATGACAAGCATTCGTTGTCTGTTAACTGTATGTTAAATATTTTCCAACAATCTCCCCCTTTGGCATTGATGGCAACACATGCACCCAAAATGCCTTTCGGACTGGACTCGACTCTGCTCCCGAAGTGGCTCTGCTTCGGCTCGACTCTGCTCCTACTTCCAAAAGAGATCTTTTCTCCCCCTTTGACATCAATGTCAAAGAAGAAACATTCTTCCTCTGATCTTGTTGCAAAACAGACTCCCCCTGTCGTCTATAAGCACTTAGGAAATTCATTAGACATTCAATAAATACTCCCCCTGACTAGGTGCACATATTAAACACAAGAGATTATAACCCCCAATGTTTGATGAAGGTATCCAAACGGGGTTGCTACTAATGGTTTAGTAAAGATATCAGCAATCTGTTCTTTGGAAGGTGTTAACTCTCAAAAACGCACCGACATTTTTGAAGGAAAGATGCCTAATCTTGTAGGAAAAAATTTTCCATCTTCCCTAGCTCCAAATCCAAATCTGATTGCATCATTGGAAAGCTTATGATCTGTAGTTAAAAATCGACTATTTGAACGCACAAAACAGACATTCCACGGTTGAGAAAATTGATTTTCACCAAAGGCAATTTTTGCTGGAAATTCTGACTTTCGGTGGTTTAGGCGAACAGGACGACTGTTCATTAACCACCGAAAGCTGCGCTTTCGGTGGTAAATTCGCACAGAATCTTTCCAGTCAACCACCGAAAGCCTGTTTTAAC
>ML784362.1:433553-451815 GCA_009831015.1 Picea engelmannii
TCATACTTCAGCTAATTATAATCAAAATAATTAATTAATAACATATAATTAATTAAGGTTATATAATAATTAATTATAATTTAGCTAATGTTTAGGATTATTTATGAAATTATTCATATTAATAAGAAAAGGGTCATTACATCGCCAAATAATTTCCCAACATAAGACATTCATCCCTATGTTGACATTTTGACTGGAAGATGGTACACCACACGTTCTCATACACCACCTTCATATTTTCCATATCTTTCAACTGCATTGTCATATTTTCAAGTTGGGACTGTACTTGCGCCAAACCTGTAGATGTCTCTCCACCTACTAGCGTACCTTTCAGGGAATCACAATCTCCACCACTTCTACCTAAGTAGTCACCTTCTGTTGGGTGAGAGAAACTTGAATATGGGTGTTGGCACAAGGGAAGACCCAGGTTTCAACGCTTAATAGTGCACCAACAAAACCCCGACTACCAGCCCTTTCGGCAATACCTGCGAAGCAGGCAAAGTCTCACCCGAGGTAGAATCAGGGGGGTTATAGGATCCAAGTGTCTATAACCAGGCTGAGACACGAACCTGTGATAAGAGTACTTTGTAGAATGTTCTATTAACCCTTAGGAAGTGACATGCATTAGATTATTAACCCTATTAACACTGCAAAACATAATCAAAGATAGATCAACACAGTAACAACAAATGATAATATACCCTGAACACTTATCACTTAGCGTTATAAGTTAAATCTAGCATTAATTGACCATTAAAGTATTTAAGAAACAAAGGATCTATATATTACACATAATAATCAATAACTAAGTAGATTCATAACAAAAATAACATAACACAAAGCAAACCATGAGACACCAGATATACGTGGTTCACCCTGGGGTGGGACTACGTCCACAAACTGCTTCACCTCTTTATTATTTTCCAGAATCTTACATTCATTCACTCATGTGCACTAAGACACAGAGTTTATCTTCACACAGACCTGGATATCTGTGCACTAAGCACTAGATCCTCCTTCCAAAACTAGGTCAATGCATAGAGATAACTCTCTATTGAGCACAAAGACTTAACACACATACATTCCTTGCACAAAGAAACTCGAACAACTTGCACTTAGCCACTTCTACAATACATTCTTCTTTATTTATATTTTACAAACCCTTACAATAAGGCCTAAACATGGGCAAACTCCATGGGCTGACATCCCATAAACCCATTACAAGACCCTAGAGGACCCTTTATCGGGTCCACATAACCCTCAAAATCAGTGACATCCATGATATCATCTCTGCCTGGGTGCTCCTTCTTTGACCAACGTGTCGAAGTCAAAAAGTGGGCCAAAACTGACTAAATTTTCCCCAAAACTTGGTTGAGGGCCAACAGGTCCCCAACACTCACCTGTGACTTGTCCCGAGTCACTCAGGTACAAACAATGCTACTTCAAAAGTCTTGAGCTTAAATCGAGCTACCTCAACTTGATGCCTCACCTGAGCCTCCTGCTCAACGAGCTCTTGGATTGTCTGCTCTGTAACAGTCCCTTCCAGGCATTGTTCTACTGTTGCGACTACTTGATCTAATTGTGAGCCCAATCCATCAATCTCCTCGAACGCCTTGCAAGCTTCATCTTGCACAGGTTGTAGATTTTGTGTTACTTCCATTACCTTACCCTGGAGGGAAGTGATCAGTTGATGTACTATGCGCTACTCTTGGGATCCCTTCATTCTTTTCACTACGATGAGTAGCTTCATCAACGTCTACAACAGAAATGCTTGGTTTTGTGCCTCCTGTAATTGTGCTTCTAGATTCCTTAGCTCTAGGTCCTTTATGAGGCATTCATATGTTTGGGCGCTTCTATCACTTAACTATTTACATTCTGAGGTGAGGGCTCTTTTACTTGCTACTATTTTTTTGGTGGTATCCTCCCTTAGGTCATGCACCTCCTGTGGGGTGCTCGATACTGTTTGGGCCTCCAGTTCTGTTATCCTATCCTGAAGTTGTTGGAGGGTCTCTGCAAGCTTCACTACTTGAGCTTCGACCAAGTCTTTCTCCTCCTGTACCAAGCCTAGAAAAAAATGACATGCTTTACTTACTGCTTCTTTGACCATGGCTTGCTCTTCGAGCAACTGCTCTTTTTCCCTCTGTAGCTTCTTGTAGTTTTTCCAACTTAGCCTTCCTTTTATTGAGCTTTATTTCCTTCTTTTCTGTTATCTGAGCTTCTCTAACTGTTTCTGGAATACTCTTTCCATTTTTATTCTTATCTTCCCCTAGCGTAGTGGCTTTGCACTGTTGAGGTGCCCTCAAGGATTCTGAAGTTAATATCCCTTTTCTTAACACTTCATGAGTGGGTATAATTATTTCTTGAATAGATAGGTTCTTCAAGCCTTCTTTCTTTATTTCCCTCCTGTGTTGTTACTTTGTTCTATTGCTTCTACTTATCCTCTCGTTCTTCTATTAGTCGGTCTATTTTCCTAGCTATGAAGTCCCTTAATTCTTGCTTTTTCTTTTCTGTAGCTTCTTCCTCTGCTTTCCTTCTGATCTGATCCTTCCCAATCCAAGTCTTACCTAACAACTGTTGAAAAGTCAACAAGAAACATGTTTCTAATTTACTTTTCCCTTAAATAAATTAGACAATAAATATTAAACTATTATCTCATTCATAAGTGAGTGAGTTGGATTTGTAACAGAATTATAAGTGTAGTTAAGTGAGTTAAGATCAGTTGTACTAGTTGTAACTAAACATTCACTAATGAGAGTTCAGTTAATCAGTGAACTCACATGCAACTGAAGATTCACCATGGTTAACTACATGTATGTCATATCTAGTGGAGACCCAGTTGAGATAACAGGTGAAAGGGACAGTTTGGCTATCAGTTTTGATTTGATCACACATGCAGTGGATATGCTTATGAGCATGTGCAAACTAGTCAATTAGGATTCGATTGTGAGAATTAAAATTGCAGAGATTGTGCAAAGGAGGCAGGTTGTCTGGACACGAAGAATTGGCACATGTATTTGCTAATTTGTGTATGATAGTGTGAGACGATTGTATTGTACTGAGATATCTTGGATTAGAGTTTTGTATGAGATTGTTTCATGATTCATGATATACATAATATATGATAGTAGGGTTTTTAGCTTTACACTTTCCCTGTAAAACTTTTGTGTTGTGTGTTCTTGATCTTTCACTTTGTGATTGTGGTTGTGATCGTGGTTTAATTTTCCACAAGAATAATAGTAGAAGCGATTATGTATTTAACAGTGGTGTAATTGTTAGATCAAGAGAATCATAGGAAATACTTAATTTGTATTGAAATTTCTACATGGTATCAAATCCACGGAGGCCAGGGAACTACGGAAGTGAGGTGCGAACATAATTTTGTTCTCACAGGTCCTGTCTCTAGCAGGGTGTGAACTTTAGTACTGTAGACTACGCTCAGTTCTCAAAGAAAAAATTCTTGCACCCTAGCGCACCCTAGACAAAGAAGAGGTGTGAACTTGAAGGTGATTCTCATAGGTTGCTTAAGGGCGAAGTGTGAACTCCCCTCACCCTACAGTGAATTACAGTGCGAACCTTTTAGGCAAGTTCACAGGTAGGGTGCGAACTTCCCAGGCAAGTTCCCAGGCTAGAAATTGACAAGGTGCGAACTTCCCTCAGGTTTCTCTTAGGTGGGGTGCGAACCTCCCAGGGCAAGAGAGATTGCAGCAGTTGAGTTTTGGGTTGGATAACATTCGAATTTGAAAGATTTTCTTGGTGTGACACTTGATTCAAGATAAAAAATGTCTTTCAATGGCTTGAGGTTGGAGTATGCACTCGAGGGAAACTCTAACTACATTGCTTGGAAGGAAAATATGGAAGCAGTACTTGAAGACAATGGCTTGAAGGGTTACATTGACAATGATGTTCCTAAGCGGGATGCGACAGAGACTGCAAATCTTGATGCATGGAAAAATAAAGTGGCAAAGGCGAGGAGGATTCTGTTGGAGGGAGTATGAGACCACATTGTCTCAAGTCTCCATGGGAAAACCACATGCAATGTGGAAGGTTTTGACGGATCTGTTCCAAAACAGTAGTGACCATAGGAAATTGGCGCTCAAAGATAAACTCAGGAAGATCAATATGGTGAAGGGTGACACCATTCCAAAATATCTCACGAAGTTTGTCCAATGTCAGGATGAGCTTGGAAGTGTGGGAATAACAGTCGTTGTTGATGATTTGGTGAGCTTGGCACTCCTAGGGCTTCCTAAGAGTTGGCATAGTTATCAAGACTCTGTCAATGGAAGGGAAAAATTATTGGATTGGGAATGACTATGGTCGGATCTAGTGCAAGAGGAGTTCAGGCGGAACACTAGAGATAGATCTTCATCAAAGTGTGATGATGAAGAGGATTGTGATTTGACTGCCAAGGCAAGGAAAGGGAAAGGGAAGAAATTCCATCCAAAATCCGAGTCTAAAGTCAAGAAGTTGGATTTGTCCAAAGTGAAGTATTTTCATTGTCACGAACATGGGCATCTTGCTACTAACTGTCCACGGAAGAAGAAGAACAAGACAGTTGTTGGATCTGCAACTGGTGAGGCTCTTGTCTCACAATTTGAACTTGACTTCGCTTTGATCGCATGCATGGCTTCAAGTGCATCGGGATGGATGTGGTATTTGGATAGTGGCGCTTCCTTCCACATGATGGGAGATAAAGAGTCTTTCATTGACTTGGAGGAGAAAGATCTTAGAATGCATATAGATATGGGCGACGATGGACGATACAGTGCAAATGGTATTGGTACCATTACCTTTCAGAGGGAGTCAGGTAAACCATTTCAATTGAAAAATGTTATGCCTGTTCCAGGTCTGAAGAAAAACCTGGTCTCAGTCGCAATGTTGGAGGATAGAGGCTATGATGTTGTTTTTAGCAGTGGTAAAGCCTACCTGGGACATAAAGCAACGGGTCAAGTCAAGAATATAGGGATTCGAGTTAAGAATCTCAACATGCTAGAGGTAGATGGTTGCAGTGCCATGATAGGCAAGGCAGAAAAAGTGGTGAGCTGAGATGAGGGTGAATTATGGCACAGAAGATTGGGCCATCTTCATCATGGAGCCTTGAAGATCATGCAACAAATATCTACTGGAATTCCAAGGGGAACACTTGCTTAGTTAGATTAGTGCAAGGGGTGCACCCTGGGGAAGTATGTAAAGTCCACCTTTCATGAAAAGGAGAACCGTGCTTCGGTGATCCTGGAGAGAATTCACATGGATGTGTGTGGACGATTCTCGTTGCTTCAACAACAAAACATAGGTATTATGTTATTTTTGTTGATGAATTTTCTTGTAAATGCTATATATTCTTCATGCAGAAGAAGGATCAAACATTCTCAAAGTTCTGTGAGTTTAAAGCATTGGTGGAGAAAGAGTCGGGGAAGCAAGTGAAGGCTCTAAGGAGTGATAATGGTGGAGAATACATCTCTAAAAAATTCAAAGACTTCTGCAACAAAGAGGGAATTAGAAGAGAACTCATAGTGCCTCATAACCCACATCAAAATGGGGTCACGGAGAGAAAGAACAGAACGATCGTGGGTGCAACACGAGAAATGTTGCGTGATCAAGGCCTACCAATGCATTTGTGGGAAGAAGCATGCCAATACTATAGTTTATGTGTAGAATCGTTGTCCTCATAGAGTACTTGGCATGAGTACACCTGAAGAAGATTTTACTGGTAAGAAACTAGATGTTTCTCATTTTAAAAATTTTGGCTCATCTGTTTATGTGCATGTGACCAAAGATTCCAGGAAGAAGCTGGAACCGACTGTTGAAGTTGGGATATTTGTGGGGTACACACAAACATCCTATAATTATCGTGTGTATTTTCTGAACAGTAAGATGACTATTATGCGACGGGATATAAAATTTGATGAGGGGAAAGCCATGCGGTTATCGCTTGAGAGGGAGCTAGACTTGCATGTAGAAGAGGAATTTTTGGTTCCCAAGGATGAGTCTCAAGATGTGGATCAGCCACATGAGGAGGTTCATGGAGTGGAGGAAACCACTCAAGCAAAGCCATCCATCAGAAATGGAAGAAAGCGCACCACGGAAGCTGACAGATTGAGACTAGATGTTGCACAGAATGTAGGAGCCCCTACTTCACAGCATAGACAGAGACAGTCTCCTGATCGATTTGCTGGATACATGGCTCTCATGAGAAAATGTATTGTGATCGAACCATCTTCCTTTCAGGAAACAGTGTAAGACCCCACTTGGGTTGATGCTATGGTAGAGGAGTATGACTCCATTGTCAAAAACAATGCATGGGAAATTGTCCCAAGACCAGTCAACAAATCAGTGGTAGGATTGAGATGGATCTACAAGGTAAAGCAAATTGTTGATGGGAGTGTGGAGAAATACAAGGCTCGGTTTGTGGCCCAAGCCTTCTCACTGACTGAGGGGATAGATTATGATGAGACTTTTTCACCTGTCGCAAGGTACTCTTCCATAAGATCCATCCTTGCACTCTCAGTGCAGATGGGCTGGTGTATTCATCAAATGGATGTAAAAACTATGTTCCTCAACAGGATCATTGAGGAAGAAGTGTACATTGAACAGCCAGAAGCTTTTGAGACCTTTGATAGAGAGTCTCTTGTGTGCAGACTCAAGATAGAATTGTATGGGCTGAAGCAAGCACCCCGTGCTTGGTACACTCGGATAGACAACTATTTCACTAGATTGGGCTTCACCAAAAGTGAAGCAGATGCAAACCTATACCAAATTGTGGTGGAGGGTAAGATTTTAATCATTGTGATTTATGTTGATGATTTAATATTGGTTGGTGATGAGCAACTGATACACTCATGCAAGGATGACCTTTCAAAGGAGTTTGAGATGAAGGATTTGGGCCTGCTTCATTATTTCCTTGGATTGGAAATATGGCAGCGAGATGGTGAACTTTTTGTGTCTCAAGGAAAGTATGCAAGGGAGATACTGGGTAAGTTTCACATGGAGGGCTGCAAACCCATGGATACTCCTATTCCATGAAACTGGAGGAAAGAGGATGCTACTTCTGGAGAGGTAGTGGTTGCTACTGTCTATCGATAGTTAGTGGGTTTGCTAATGTATTTAGTGAACACGAGACCAGACATTTTCTATGCGGTTAACCAGCTAAGTCAAGCGATGGTTAAGCCTACCAAACTCTTTTGGAAGGCCGGGAAGCATGTCCTGAGATATCTGAAGGGCACATTTAAGTACGGATTATGGTACAGATAGACGGATGAGGTGAATTTTCATGGATTCACGGATGCAGATTGGGCAGGTAGCCCAACGGACATAAAGAGGACATCAGGGGGGATCTTTAGTATCAGATCTACAACTATTTCTTGGTACAGTAGGAAACAGAGATCTGTGGCACTCAGTTCAGCGTAAGTGGAACACATGGCAGCGAGTCATGTTGCATGTGAGGCTATCTAGATGAGGAAGATCTTGGTTGGTTTGTTTGGTTCTCATTTAGATCCAACAGTGATTTATTGTGATAATCAGAGTTGCATTAAACTCTCGATTAATCATGTGTTTCATGACAGATCTAAGCATATAGATATCTGGTATCATCATCTCAGAGATTTGTGCAGTGGAAGATCATGTTGCTTCAATACATTCCTATGGAAGATCAGGATGTCGACATTCTGACGAAGGCGCTTACTAGGAGAAAATTCGAATATCATAGAGAAAGGATTTGGGTGAAGGATAATCCCTTTCTTGTTGAGAGGGAGTGTTGAAAAGTCAACAAGAAACATGTGTCTAATTTACTTTTCCCTTAAATAAATTAGAAAATAAATATTAATCTATTATCTCATTCATAACTGAGTGAGTTGGATTTGTAACAGAATTATAAGTGTATTTAAGTGAGTTAAGATCAGTTGTACTAGTTGTAACTAAACATGCACTAGTGAGAGTTCAGTTGATCAGTGAACTCACATGCAACTGAAGATTCGCCACGGTTAACTACATGCATGTCAGATCCAGTGGAGACCCAGTTGAGATAAAAGGTGAAAGGGACAGTTTGGCTATCAGTTGTGATTTGATCACACATGCATTGTATATTCTTATGAGCATTTGCAAACTAGTCAATTAGGATTCGATTGTGAGAATTCGAATTGCAGAGATTGTGCAAAGGAGGCAGGCTGTCTGGACATGGAGAATTGACACATGTATTTGTTGATTTGTGTATGACAGTTTGAGATGATTGTATTGCACTGAGAGCTCTTGGATTAGAGTTTTGTATGAGATTGTTTCATGATTCATGATATACATAATATATGATAGTGGGGTTTTTAGCTTTACGCTTTCCCGGTAAAACTTATGTGTTTTGTGTTCTTGATATTTCACCGTGTGATTGTGATTGTGATCGTGGTTTAATTTTCTGCAAGAATAATAGTAGAAGCGATTATGTATTTAACAGTGGCGCAATTTTTAGATTAGGAGAATTGCAAGAAATACTTAATTTGTATTGAAATTTCTACAACAACAGTGGGAAAGGGGCATTGTCCCCAACAAACCAAATGACTTCAAATTCTTCTTCAGTCGATGTTCCATGAACAATAATAGGTACATTAGTAACTCTTCCACATAAGGTTATCATATTTTCCTTAAACAAGCCTATCCTTCCCAACAAAGGTACCACAATAGGCTTTCCCAAAATTTCCCAAGTTTATTCTGTCATAATATTCACTTGTGTTTCTTCATCCAAGACACAGTCTATGCCGAAGTCTTATATTCTTGCACTTATGCATTTTTTTGCTTTCAGGCTTTCTGGTAAACTGACATCTTTATGAACATCCATCGTTTCTTTCAACTGCAATATTGTAGTCTGAATTTCCTCTGACTCTTTCTCTTTATGACTGTCTATCATTCCCTTAGTCCCTTTGTCTCATGTTCATCCCTTCAACTTTAGCAATAATCCTTGGACAATCCTCAAAATCATGAACAACAACCTTACAACAAATAAAAATAGGGCCTACCTCAGGACATTCCTTAGAATTATGTCCCGACATTCTACAATTATAAAAAAATGTTAATCCTCTTTTTCTTTTAAATGTTCCCCAACCTTTTTTGTACTGCGCACTTCCCCTAGGATCATAGTGTTGGACCTGCAATCTGCAAAAATTCTTTCTAGGTTCTTGCATCCACTTATTAGTCCAAAAACTCTTTATATGCATAGGAATAACATATCTTTCTTCATTTCCATTACATTTACTCAAATCATCTCTTTCTTTCAACTGCACCCTAGCCTTCAGAGTAGGACATAATCTATTAAACATACTTATGTTCATGATTTCAAAACAAAAAATTTCACGTATCTTTCTCTTGCCAAAGCACAAAGCTTTCTTCTTTAGGATATTACCTCTTTTCTTCAGATCATATTAATTTATTATCACAAGGCTGCACAAGTCAAGTAGAGTATTGTGCCCTTCAGTAGTAGATATACGCACAAAGATTCTCTTTTTCTTTACTTTAGTTCCTAGCAATCACCGTTCCAGGTCCCGACAATCACAATTTCAGGTCCCAACAACGGAACCATTTGTTGGCACAAGGTCAGACCCAGGGTTAAATGCTTAATATCATACCAACAAAACCCCTACTACTGTCCCTTTCAGCAACACCTACAAAGTAGGCAAAGTCTCACATGAGGTAGAAGAAGGGGGGTTACATGATGCAGGTGTCTGTAACCATGATGGGACACGAACCTGTGATAAGAGTACTTCTCATAATTTTCTGTTAACGCTTAGGAAGTGACATGCATTAGCTTATTAACCTTATTAACACCGTATAACATAATCAAACATAGATCGATGCAGTAAAAACAAATTATAATATACCCTGAACACTTAGCACTTAGCGTTATAAATTAAATCTATCATTCATTCACCCTTAAAGTACTTAAGAAACAAAGGATATATCTATTACACATAATAATCAAGCACTAAGAAGATTCATAACAGATTTAACATAGCACAAAGAAAACCATGAGACACTAGATATATGTGGTTCACCCCAGGGTGGGGCTACATCTACAAACGGCTTTGCCTCTTTATTATTCACCAGAATATTACACTCATTCACTTATGTGCACTAAGCCACAGAGTCAAGCTTTTCGCAAGCCTGAAGATCTATGCACAATGTAAATGTGTTGAACCTGCACATAATATATCTAGATAAACAATGATACACACATTTGCAGAGAGAAAAGGAGAAAGAAGAAGAAGGAGAGAAAGAATAGAAAGAATTATCATTAACCGTTGTGAATAATGAATAATTTACACATGATATACTCTGTATATCTCAATGAGTTCGTCTTGAGGTGAACCAAGTCACCATAGTGGTGGTTTAGAGTGATCTAGACACACACCAACAGTTACAGGAGTGAACTGCGACCTATTCTCATCTCTCATGCAGTTACAGGAGTGAACTGCCACCTATTCTAGTCTCTCATGCAGTTACGGGAGTGAACTGCCACCTAGTTGAGTTAACTAGTCAACTAGTCTTCGGTTAATTGACTGAACACAGAGTAGTGAGGATTTAACTCAGGGAATCAAGGCTAATGTGCCACTCTGGTGATGATACCAAGGCAAGGTGTAATTAGCATGGTGATGATCCCAATGTTGCATGGTGATGATCCCAATGCAACATCTAAACTCAACTCAACTAGTCAAACTGAAGTGTCAACTGAAAGAGAATATTCTCCAGGTGGAATATTCTCCCCTAAAATATAGGAGACTGGATAATGACTAATTATGACTAATAAAAAAATAAAAACCTTAGGAAAAAGAAATCCTAGGTGTGTGTGAAGTAACTCCAACACCCCCCCTGGACATCACTATGGTGAAAATAAAGATCGGGTCCCGACAACGAGGCCATGTTAGGTACCCAAGTACAAAAGATACACTGAAAATAAGTGAGGAAAGAGGGAAAACCTCATGGGAAACCCCCCCCTCAAGGTACAATGTATGTAAAAAGAAGAAATACAGTTTCTAGGCAACTGTGCCCTTCACTCCAAGACGACCTCGCAGAGAATGGAATTTATGCTTAGTGAAGGTCTTGGTGAAAATGTCTACCATCTGTTCTGCTGAAGGACAGAATTGTAAGTCAATGATCCCCTCGTGTACTAAGTCCTGGATGTAGTGCATGTGGATCTCGATGTTCTTCGTCTACTGCCTCTGAAATGGATCTTTGCAGAACTTCAGAGTGCTCTGGTTGTCACACCAGATGACGATCGGCCAATGAAACTGAATTCCCAACTTAGTGAGAAAATGGTGTAGCCACATAGCCTGAATGGTTATGTTAACTACCCCTCTGTACTCTACCTCAGTTGAAGATAGAGCAATGTAATCTTTCTTCTTTCTCGACCAACAGATAGGCCCGGAACCAAGACTTAGTGAGTAACCAGATGTGGACTTTCGATCAATGTTGTCATCAGGCCAGTCATAATCAGTAAACCTAATGAGATCTAATGTAGAGTCTACTGCATAATGAATCCCAAAGGTCATGGTGCCCTATACGTATCGAAGTATGCACTTTGCAGCTTTCAAATGTACCTCATGCGGCTCCTACATGAACCTGGAAACTGCGCCAACTACATATGAGAGGTCTGGTCTGGAGTTTGTAAGATACAACAAGCTCCCCACTAGTTGTCTGTATAGTGTGTTGTCAACCAGTGGAGTCTCCATGCTATCCTCAAGTCTGACTCCTGACAGGAAAGGAGTCAGAGAAGACTTGCAATCTGTCATATGAAATCTCTCAAGGAGATCTTGTGCATACTTGGCTTGAGATAGTTTAATGCCTGATGCATCCTGATTGATCTCAAGTCCAAGGAATAAGTGTAGTGGACCCATGTCCATCATCAAAAACCTATCATGAAGAATCCTCTTGACTGCAACAATCGTTGAAGTCGAGCAATTGGTGATCAACAAATCATCGACATACAAAACTAAAAGTAGAAGTGAATCAACCGTCCTGAGCATGTATACATTCGGGTCAGATTTACAATGTACAAAGTTCTGTGACAATAGGTAGGAGTCCATATTGGCAGACCATGCCCTCGGAGCCTGCTTGAGGCCATAAAGTGACTTCTTCAGTCGACAGACCAAAGATGAGTCCTGCATAAATCCATGGGGTTGTTCCTTTTAGATATCCTCAGAGAGATCACCATGAAGAAATGTATTCTTCACGTCCATCTAATGGACTTCCCATCCCTTGGCTGCTGCAATGGCAAGGGCCAATCGAATGGAATCCATATTTGCTACTGGAGCGAAGGTCTCATCATAGTCAATACCATGAACCTGCTGAAATCCTTTAGCGACAAGCCTGGCATTGTATATGTTGATCTGTCCATCTGTTGCACTCTTGTTCCTGTAGACCCATCTGCATCTGACAAGTTTCCTCCCATAAGGAAGGGGAAACAGATCCCAAGTCTGGTTCTCGAGGAGGGATTTGTACTCCTCCTGCATGGTGGATTCCCAAAACGGATTTCCAGCAGCCTTGCCATAAGATTGTGGATCTGAATACTGAACCAAGAAAATATGCCTGGATGGCAATGGTTCAGTGGCAGTCAGTGCAACAGGAGGCTCCTCAAAATCATATTGAGTCCTCCCGGTATCGGTTGGATCACCAACGAGATCCCTTGCATTCTGAAGAGTAGTTTGTGCCCACTTGGGCCTCTGCTCTGGCTCTGCAACTACATCTAGATGCTTTGACTCTACATCTGACTATACTGACTCTGAATCTGAATTTGAATCATCTGAGTCCTCTTAATCAAAACTCTCATCTAAAGAAGAGTCGGCATGTGCATGCTCATCATCTCAAACAAGTGTAGGAATGAAGGTGTTTGCATGCAGCTACTGAGGTGCATGCGAGACACTTTCCTCGAATTGGACACTACGCTCAATGATGAGCCAGTCCGAGGAAAGATCAATAAGTCTATATCCCTTCACATCATCAGGGTATCCAACAAAAAATCACTCAATGCTCTGTGGATCAAGTGCCTTCCTCTTTTCAGAGGGAATCTGGGCCCATGCATGTGAACCGAAAATGTGGAAGTGGGTCACTTCCGGTTTGAGGCCACTCCAAGCCTCGTAGGGGGTCTTATCCTTGATAGATCTATGGGGAGATCTATTTTGTATGTATGTTTCATAGTTAAGTGCTTCGGCCCATAGTCTCTATGGTAGTGACTTTTCATGCAAGATGCAAGATGCCATCTCCTTTAGAGATCTGTTTTTCTACTCATCAACTCCATTTTGCTATGGAGTGTAGGGAACTGTATGTTTCAATTGAATCCCTACCTCGTGGAAAATATTGTGGATCTCATGATTCACATACTCTCCCTCATTATTAGTTCGGAGGACTTTGATCTTCTTTTCGAACTGTGTCTCAACCAAGGCTTTGAAATATTTGAGGTGTTGAAAGACCTCAGATTTTTTCCTGAGAATGTAGATCCAAGTAAAATGTGAGAAATCATCAACAAAAATGAGAACAAACCTTGCTTTGTTAACGATGGATGTGGGAAAGGACCCATAAGGTCACTGTGGATTAGATCTAAAGGTGCAGAAACTTGCTGAGACTTTCCTTTGTCGAATTTCTCTTGAAGGTGTTTTCCGAGAACACATCCCTCACATACTCCCTTGGAGAAATGGATGTTTGTTAGACCATCAACTAATCTGAGCTTGCTAAGCTTTTGCATGTATTTGAAATTCAATTTTCCAAACTTTTCGTGCCATATCCTACTACTTTCATCAGCATCAGTAAGCAGTAAAGCAGAATCAGGTTCAATGAATTCAGAAAATGTATACAATCTAGACTGATGATTTACCTCACCGGTAGCAACCTTGGAGTTGGTTTTCATGTCATAGATGTCCACGACATTTGGTTTGAATACAAATTTCTTTCCAGTGCCGGAATTTGTCATTTGATACACAGAGAGAAGGTTGACATAAATCTTGGGAACATGCAACACATTCTCGAAACTTCCATTGTTGAGTTCAATCCTTCCTTTGTCGATGACTTCGACAGAAGAGATGTCCACCATCAGAATAGGAGGACCTTTGCATGCATCCAATGAATAATAGACTACTTCTGAGACAACCATGTGATGTGATGCTCTTGAATCTATGATCCAAGCATCAGGAGAGGAGTTGATGGAAATCAAGGCATGGCTATAATTGCCTTTCTTGGAATTCAGATCTTTTGGATTCTTCTTCTTTGCACCCTCAGGGATGAGATATCCAAGGTTTTTTTTCTGAAGTATTTGAGACATCAGATCTATTTTTTTTTTCATGCATGTGGATTCCGAATGAAATCATTTGTGACAGTATCTGCATTTCTCTCCTTTTCTTCCCTTTTCTCCTTTAGATCTAGAGGCATCGGTGAAGGGTTTTGTGTACCCTTCCTTCTTTGTATGTGCATGATCTTTCCACTTATATTTATCTTTAGATTTATGATATTTTTGGCTGCCATCATGCACAGTGAGTGCATGCACCCATGGGCCTTTGATTGTGCCCATGTTGATGAGCTTTCTTTGCCCTTATGTCAAGGATTCGATAAAGTCCTCAAGAGAAGGAATATTCCAGGTGGCTCCAGAGGTGAATCTGACAATATGGAATGTATATACAAATACAAAGAATTTAGGTCCAAGCTTGGAGAGAATGGTGAGAACCATTTTTTTCTCCTTCGTCAATTTATCAACCCCGCAAGCTTTGAGTTGCGACAATAAATCCTTGAATTTTGTAAAGAAATCTTGGATATTGTTGAAGATTTTTGGATCCAATGTGAGTAGCTCCACCTCCAGCATGTGTCCCCTCATCTCATCCAGTTTTCCAAAGATCCCTTCCAAGATTTTCCAGGCTTCATTGGGAGTCTTACAAGAAGATATGTGAAAAAAGAGATCGGGAGAAATAAGACTGCAAATTGTTCTAAGTGCCTCATCCATGCGATTTAAGCACTTGGATTTTTCTATGGCTGATGTCAGTTCTATATCTATATTCATGGTTAACCTATACAATCCTATGGATTGGAGATGTATGGCTATTTTCTCCTTCCATGCAAAATAGTTGTAAGGTGTAAGAATGGATTCTTTTTGGAATTCCATCTTTCTGCTATCTTCAATCTTTTGTATCTACAAAAAAATTTTGGTGTAGCTTTTGCTTAGCAGTCTGTCGGATCTGATACCATTTAAATGTTTTGAACCTACACAAAATAGATCTAGCTAAACAATGATACACACATTTGCAGAGAGAAAAGGAGAAAGAAGAAGAAGGAGAGAAAGAATAGAAAGAATTTTCATTAACCGTTGTGAATAATGAATAATTTACACATTATATACTCTATATATCTCAATGATTTCGACTTAAGTTGAAACAAGTCAACATAGTGGTGGTCTAGAGTGATCTAGACACACACCAACAGTTACAGGAGTGAACTTCAACCTATTCAGGTCTCGCAGGCAGTTACGGGAGTGAACTGCCACCTAATTGAGTTAACTAGTCAACTAGTCTTCAGTTAACTGACTAAACACAGAGTAGTGAAGAGTTAACTCAATGAATCAAGGATAATGTGCCACTCTGGTGATGATAACAAGGCAAGGTCAAATTATCATGGTGATGATCCCAATGCAACATCTAAACTCAACTCAACTAGTCAAACCGAAGTGTCAACTGAAAGAGAATATTCTCCAGGTGGAATATTCTCCCCTAAAATATAGGAGACTGGATAATGACTAATTATGACTAATAAACAAATAAAAACCTTAGGAAAAATAAATCCTAGGTGTGTGTGAAGTAACTCCAACACACTAAGCACAAGATCCTCCTTCCAAAACTAGGTCAACGCATAGAGCCAACTCTCTATTGAGCACAAAGCCTTAACACACATACATTCCTTGCAAAAAGAAACTCAAACTACTTGCACTTAGCTACTTCTATAATACATTCTTCTTTATTTATATTTTACAAACCCTTATAATAAGGCCTAAACATGGGCAAACCCCATGGGCCAACATCCCATAAAACCATTACAAAACCCTAGAGGACCCTTTATTGGGTCCACATAACCCTCAAAATCAGTGAGATCCACGATCTCAGCTCTGCCTAGGCGCTCTGTCTTTGACCAATGTGTAGAAGTGAAAAAGTGGGCCAAAACTGACCAAAGTTTCCCCCAAACTTGGTCAATGGCCAACAATGGGGAAGTATGTAGAAATTTCAATACAAATTGAGTATTTCCTGTGATTCTCCTGATCTAACAATTATACGCCACTGTTAAATATATAATCGCTTCTACTATTATTCTTGCAGAAAATTAAACCACGATCACAACCACAATCACAAAGTGAAATATCAAGAACACACAACACAAAATTTTTACCGGGAAAACGTAAAGATAAAAACCCCACTATCATATATTATGTATATCATGAATCATGAAACAATCTCATACAAAAATCTAATCCAAGAGCTCTTAGTGCAATACAATCGTCTCAACCTGTCATACACAAATCAGCAAAATACATGTGCCAATTCTCCGTGTCCAGACAGCTTGCCTCCTCTGCACAATCTCTGCAATTTGAATTCTCACAATCGAATCATTCATTAACGAATTACCTAGTTTTCACATGCTCATAATCATATTGACTGCATGTGTGATCAAATCACAACTGATAGCCAAACTGTCCCTCTCACTTGTTATCTCAACTGGGTCTCCACTAGATTTTACATGCATGTAGTTAACTGTGGTAAATCTTCAGTTGCATGTGAGTTCACTGATTAACTGAACTCTCACTAGTGCATGTTTAGTTACAACTAGTACAACTAATCTTAACTCACTTAACCACACTTATAATTCTGTTACAAATCCAACTCACTCAGTTATGAATGAAATAACAAATTAATATTTATTGTCCAATTTATTTAAGGGAAAATTAAATTAGACACATGTTTCTTGTTGACTTTTCAACACTCCCTCTCAACAAGAAAGGGATTATCCTTCACCCCAATCATGTCTCTATGATATTCGAATTTTCTCCTGGTGAGCACCTTCGTTAGAATGTCTGCATCCCGATCTTTCATAGGAATGTATTGAAGCAACATGATCTTCTGCTACACACATTTTTTGAGATGATGATATCGGATATCTATATGCTTAGATCTGTCATGAAACACATGATTAATCGAGAGTTTAATGAAACTTTGATTATCACAATAAATCACTGTCGGATCTAAATGAGAACCAAACAAACCAACCAAGATCTTTCTCATCCAGATAGCCTCACATGCATCTTGACTCGCTGCCATGTATTCTACTTCTGCTGAACTAAGTGCCACGGATCTTTGTTTCCTGTTGTACCAAGAAACAATTGTAGATCTGATACTAAAGATCCCCCCTGATGTGCTCTTTCTATCCGTTGGGTTGCCCGCCCAATCTGCATCTGTGAATCCATGCAACTTCACCTCATCCGTCTGTCTGTACCATAATCCATACTTAGATGTGCCCTTCAGATATCTTAGGACATGCTTACCCACCTTCCAAAATAGTTTGGTATGCTTAACCATCGCTTGACTTAGCTGGTTAACCGCATAGCAAATGTCTGGTCTCGTGCTCACTAAATACATTAGCGAACCCACTAATTGTCGATAGATTGTAGCATCCACTACTTCTCCAGAAGTAGCATCCTCTTTCCTCCAATTTCTTGGAAGAGGAGTATCCATGGGTTTGCATCCCTCCATGTGAAACTTACCCAGTATCTCTCTTGTTTACTTTCCTTGAGACATGAAAAGTTCACCATCTCGCTACCATATTTCCAATCCAAGGAAATAATGAAGAAGGCCCAAATCCTTCATCTCAAACTCCTTTGCAAGGTCATCCTTGCATGAGTGTATCAGCTTCTCATCACCAGTCAGTATTAAATCATCAATATAAAGCATAATGATTAAAATCTTACCCTCCACCACAATTTGGTATAGGTTTGCATCCGCTTCACTTTTGGTGAAGCCCAATTCAGTGAAATGGCTATCTATCCGAGTGTACCAAACACGGGGTGCTTGCTTCAGCCCATACAATGCTCTCTTGAGTCTGCACACATGTGACTCCCTATCAAAGGTCTCAAAACCTTCTGGTTGTTCAATGTACACTTCTTCCTCAATGATCCCATTGAGGAACGTGGTTTTTACATCCATCTGATGAATGCGCTAGCCCATTTGCACTGAGAGTGCAAGGATGGATCTTATGGAAGAGTACCTTGTGA